>BOPM01001409.1:19317-35805 GCA_022179025.1 Porites australiensis
TTTTGCTAATCAAACCTATTGATTTTTTGTCGTTCTCGTTGCCGTCCGCGTCGTCTTTGCTTAAGCTCCCTAATAGGAAGTTGAAGTTGGGGCGCCGATGATAAAGTCAAATAAGCAATTAAGCTTGACAAGGCAAAACAACAACTTTGCACGTGCATCACGCGTTTTTGTACATTTCTTTGCCGTCAACTCCACGACTACCCGTGAAAATGCCTAATTTCACGTTTTGCGGAGGACGTAAACAAGCAATGACAAAATTTATTCTCCTCATGAACTTGGATATGGTTGATAGAAATTCAGCTCCAGAAGAGTTCGTTTGCATTTGACAAAGTAAGCTAGTTGGAATAATCACGATAGATTTTCGGGCACATCGTCTTTATAAGAGTAAAGACACTTAGCAATACAAATCGGAAGAATAAGGGCTTATAGGGGCGGAAAAGGACTGACTTCCGGTTGCCCCCCCCCCTTCCCCACACCCCGCCCCTGCCAAGTTCATTGGTGGGACTTGGGTTTAATACTTACCGGTATTTGCAAAAGAGAGAGATGACAATTTTTTTTGGTTTTTAATCAAACTCTACCCAGACGTGTTTTGTTCCGGTTGTCTATTATCGTGGTCAAGAAACCGATCCTTGTTTTGTGTCCTGTTGGTTCCCCTGTGGACAAATTTGATTTTGGTTGATTTCTAGAAAGTTCTCGGGCATGAAGTATTTCACCCTATTTCCGTTCATTTGTTGTTTTTGTTTTGTTGGCGCGTTTTTATTTAGAGGTCATACGAAAATCGCTCTATCACAGCCCAGCCACAGCAAATCGGAATCTTAAACGCCCTTTATTTACCTGTGATTCTCACTAATTATTAATTAGTTCGACTCGGCTGTGGCCGACTTAGTAGTAGCAGTATATGTAAATAGTTCCTTATTTTATGATAGATCTTGACTATCGCCGTCCTTTCGATACTCATCACTTCACCCATTGGAGCTATAGGAATCGTCGTAGCAGGTCCCAGAATGCTTCATCGCAGCTATCCTGAAGAAGTTGATATGAATCCGCTCACGGACGCTACAGAACCTGCCACGAACAGAAAAGATCAGAATAAAGTGATAGAAAGTAGTGTCTGATACCTACTACTATAGCGGCATTAACAGCCGGTCGTCATTCAATGTCCGAACTTAAATTTGCCCTGTTTTCGACGAAATAACCTGCCTGCGGCGAGACATGATAACCAGAGAGATCAAATTCAAAATTATATCATCTTCAAGCAGAAGCTGTACAAGTGAGTACTCAAGGAAATGGACTTCAATGTACTGTGTGACAGACAACATTTCTGGTCTGAATGACTGAAATGGTGTCCTGATCATACTGATTTCCAACCGTGAACGTAGCTGAATGTTATGGATAAGTACCGTACTCAGGTGCCGCGCCTGAGCACCAACAGTGAAGCCAGAAATAACCTGACTGTGTTCACACCTGGTGCCTGCGCACGGTGCTCGAGTGCAGTACTCGCTGGGCGGTAATGTGAACACTCCCTTTTTATCGGTACCTACGCCAGTATTACCTTTCTTTTTTAATCGAAAACTAAAGTGGACACAGGATGCTTCCGAGGCAATAGCTGTTTGCCACCCGGAACTCTCAACTACGCTCGCCGTTTTAAAATGGCGTCTGATAAGGAGAAATGGGTAAATATGTCCGTAGTTACGTGTAAGCTACCTTAAGTGTGAACATGAAACCATTCTGTGACAGTTTCTTGTCACGAGTGCTCGGGCACCGCGTGTGAACATACAGTTCATCCAAACGCCTCCCTACTAGACGCACGTCCAATGAGGATCTGTTCATTCTCACATCTGGTTTCAGACCCTCTCTCTTATTCAAATAAGTGTTTAGAAATAATCAATAAGGAAAGTCAGAGTTCAAGAGCTTTAACAACGGCGACGGGAACGAGAACGGCAAAAAAGCAATAGGTTTGATTAGCAAAACAACTACTTTGCACGTGCGTCACGCTTTTTTGTACATTTTGTTGTCGTCACAGCACGACTGCGACGTGAAAATGCAACACAGCGTCGCAATGTTGGAACAGTGTTGTAACTATTTGAAACAATGTCGCAACAATGTTGCAACGCTTTGTTACACATTATCGTCGTTGCGAATCGCCTCGTTATGGAGAATGCAAACAAGCAACGACGAATTTTTCGTTCTCTTTCTAAACTTGAGCCCAGTCCCCAAGAAATCAACTACAGGGAAATTCGCCTTTATTTCACATTTTCAGGGAACTGGAATAAACGCGACAAGGTTTGAATAAAGGCGAATTCATTTTAAAAGTGACGTTTTCGCCGCCGTCGTCGATGCTAAAGCTCTCTAACACCTACCCCAAGAGAACGGTAAGTATGTAAAAAGCCAGGTTGAGTTGAGAAAGTTTTTAAATATCTAAGTTCCTTGGATTCTGTTGCAGTAAATCACCTAGGATCTATACTTCTGTACCCTTTGAAATAACTAACATTTAGATTACAATACAATACATCAGTTTATTTACATCTCTAACGTACAAAGCAAGTATTACTGAATTAAAAATATATTTTTTAATAAGGTTGCTAAATAAATTAAGTACCTATGGAAACAAAAAAAAGTTACTGATAAGGAAATGCCCAGTGTCGAAAATAACAGTATTTATAGTTTTCGAGCTAGCTATTAGTCAGCTAAAATTACCTGCTAAGAGTAAACAACGGTATACAAACAAGATTATGAAGAAAGCAAAATACATTTAAAAAAGAAGAAAAACAAACAAACAAAGGAAAATATAAGGCCGGTAAGGCGACCCTAATTTATGTGTAAAGAGTACAAGAAATTGTTGTAACTGAAGATACTGTTTTAGTTTCCGAGGAAAGAAAAACTTATTTAGTTCTTTAATGAAGCCGCTGGATGATTAAAAATAGCAACTGGTGCCAGTGCTCAGCTGCCATTAAAGATATAGTTTGTACCAAGCAGGGGCACCCAACGAGGATATAGTTCAAAACCACTTAACATAGCATTGTTGAGCGTAATTTAGTATTCAAACGGTAGATATAGGCGTATTTTTATCCCCTAAAAGCTTTTCATCTGTTTGGATTTCCTAGCTGAAAGTCTAGTGATCCGAAAATTATAGGGATAAAACCTTACCTTCTCGAAAACTTCAGCCAGGAAAAGGCTCCCGAAAATTCTAGGTGGCCTTTTTTAGGGTCAAAATCCGTTAAAAATGGGTAATTATACCATTTTGTCGATGTTCGAAAATCCTAGGAGAGGCAGGCAAGCAAGAAATTTTACAACAAATGCTCCGAAAATTCTAGATCTCAAATCGTCTTCCGAACAGATATTTTCCCGAAAATTGCCGTTGGGTGCCCCTGTCCAAGACTGGTCCTGCATGCATGAGGCTTATACAACAACAACAACCTTTATTGTTACATCCAATAGAGAATTTTCCCGCCCCCCGCCCTCTCAGAATTTCACATGTTTTGGTGGCTAGTGAAAAGAAAAGAAGAAATTGTTATTTTAAATTATGCATTATGAGAACAAAGATGTCTAGGAGCGAAATGAACATACGTTTTTTTTTTCGTGCTAGCGCTATAAAATGATATTTTTTATACAGCGGTGACAGATAAAATAGTAGCAAAAAACACAACAAAAATAAAATAAGCAAGTAAAAAGCACATATACATTATACACCTATTTCAATAAAGGTTGTTTTGGGAATCGTGCTTTGGTCTTTGAAAGCCATTGTTTGGTGGTCACTCAAGCAAAGCATTGCATTGTATTCTGCGTTTCAATAACCAAATCCATAAGCAACCTTTATTGAAATAGGTGTGCACTATGATGGAGATTGAAGAGAACGAGTATGGTCAACTTTCAAATTGTCCAATCAGTAGATGTTGTTAGGTGTAGATGTTAAAGATGTGAGTTAAAAATTAAGAAAATTAAAATATTTCAGTCTGCATTTACGAAAAAAACTAGTAAAGAAGCTATGGAAGAGACATGCTATGTTATAATTAAGAAGGGTGGGCGAACATGTTTATGTAGAACTTTATATTAATGAGGACTTCTTAAATTTGGTAAGAACATCATCGTTCTACCTGGTAGCCTAGCTCACCTTTCGCGGGGCTGAGAGGCGGTCTCCTCGATGATATACGGTACTGACACGGAAGGAAAGTTTAGGGACCATAAGATATACCGCTTTTTCCCTCGGGTATGGGTAAAAGGAACACGTTTGCCATGTGTTTTTCTTATAAGGGACTGTATTCACAAATGAGAAGGGGCGTTATCGCCCTTGCCTCTGGTGTAACCGTTTCTAAAGGGTCAGAGTTCTATGCCCGTACCCATACACCAGAAATAGTGTATCTCATGGTCTATAAAACACCAACTATTTTAGACGTGCCGATGATGAAAACCAAAGGAGCACATACTACACTGTAAATTAGAAAGATCTGTTTCAGCCCTTAAAATCGGGCCGTTTCGGTGAGTAGAATACAGTCCTGTTTTTGAGTCTCATTTGGCTCCCTCAATCAGGGTGGGCTGGAATGGCCCTTAAATGGGGCTGTTAACTTTTGGCTTAAATTGTGCTCAAATAGCAGGAGGAGCTGAATCCCGACTTTGGCCTGAAAAGTAATGCGCTGACTAATAGGCTTTTTAGGGCTGAAACAGATATTTTAACAGATCTTTTTCTTTATCAGTGTTTTTTTTGTGCGTAGTCTCCACAGCTTCCTGTGTGCTCTTAATCATGGCCAAGAGATTCGGGCATTTCGATCAACCAAAAATAGGATAATGATGTCTATTGTTCTGAGTCTTTCTCTTTCACTTTCGAGACAACAAGCTGAGCTTGCATTATTGTTCGGTGATCCGTTTACATATTTTGCAACTTCCTTAGATCCAAGTGCAGGCAAATGCGCCCCTAAAGACAAACATGAAAACGCTTTTTCTTTTGTCGTCTTTGATTTTTCTGGCTTACCCCCTTGTTCGCGTCAAAGCTTTTCTACCTCGAATAAGCGTAGGAGGAGGGAAATCGACATCATTTGATCATGCATTGATAACGAAGCGCGGCTTTTTGAAGCCTCTCATTTACTTTTTTCAAGATAATCCGCAGTATTTGAAGGAACAGCATCTGACACGCTTTCTGCTGGATATTCTATCGTCTGATTCACCAAATGCCTTGGAAGAAACGGTTGATAACATAACTCCACAGATCAAGTTCCTGAATGCTTTGAGCACCATTCTGAGCGCCAACGCTGAAGTTGATTCATTTCCTCTAAGCCGCTCGGCTTCTGCCCATTTTGACGGTGAGCAGTTTAGGCAAGGAAATGCGCGGCTTATCCAGTTGCGTCAGGAACTTATAACATCGCTTCTACAAGGAGACAAACTACAACATGCAAGAAATCTGGCTGGCACTGCCTTGCACACTCTGCAAGATTTTTACAGTCATTCTAACTGGATAGAACTCGGCAACTCAGGACCGTACGGAGTATTAGGCAAACCCGGAAGTGAAATCCGACTAGAGTACATTGCAGGCCCGACAGAAGCAACATGCGAGAACTGCGAACCAGGAAATTGTGAATCGAATTTGATCACATTGAAGCTCACGAGCGGATATCGGTCAGGACAAGACGTCAAGAAGCCAGAGAATATGGGAAAATGTAGCCATGGTGGGACATTGGATGAGAGCCGTCTGAAGCCAGCAACAGGCGGAATAAACAAAAATACTGCTACTGCTGTTGAGTCACCCCACGCAAGGTAAGAGCTTTGAGAAGATTCTGACTGCGTTGGCTTATAAGCACTCATTACAATTTGCCGTTTTACATAATTTGGGCTAATAACCAAATTCAGTGGTGGTTTCACAGTTTCGCTATTCAGAATTTCCTGAATTGGTGGAAGGCAAAGGAAAATAAATTATAATTATTTTTTCAGAGTCGTGAGCCATGGTATCCAATTTTGGAATAAATTTTCTCCCTCGTTCACTTTTGAAGTAATTATCTTGCGGGTGTCAGTTAAAAACGCTGACTCGAGGTTGTTTTTTGTTTGTGTGTTTGTTTAAATAAAAGTGCCAGCGCTGTAACGATGACGCACAAGGAAATGACTTCATAATAGAGGTCATGCAATTATTTTAAGGCGATCGGGCAAGCACTGAATCGGGGTCGAGGTCTTTTTATTCTATTGTTCAGTGTTTTGTAGTAAGAGACTATAAGATGATGAGAAGCAGTGATTTAACAATAGAGGTCAGTTATTTTAAGATGCGATTGTATATTCCTTCTTGTTTATTATCGCAATTTAAAGGTTTCTTTTCGGCGCCAATGGAGTAATTATACCCTTAACGAAAATTCTTGGAGAGTGGTGGAAGGAGGGTTGTAAAAAACACATTACAGGGTCATGTGTTGAGATTTATAGGCGCCTGTTAGGAGATAATTGACTATTTTGCCTAGCTATTTTTCACGCAGAGCGCTATAAAGCTACATATCCGGGGATGCAGAAAGTTTAATTTGCATAAGCATTCTAAGCCGTTAGATACCGTAAAATTCCGAAAGTAAGCCCCGAGGCTTATATATTTTTCAAAGGCCCTTTTTGAGGGGCATATTTTTGGAGGGGCTTTTATTCGGAGGGGGTCATCTACGGAGGGAAGTTTGCGTTTTAAAATCGATTGGGCTAGCCTTATAGTTGGAAGGAAATTTACCGTTTTTGCTTTGTTTTTCTTTGTATTTGAGGGTAATTTCCAAGTACAAGTCCCCCCTGGAAGGGGGGGACTTATATTTGGAAGGGAGATTTAACGGAGGGTTTTTTGCGTTACGAGTTTGGGGGGCTTATATTTGGAGGGGCTTATACATAGAGGGACTTATCTTCGGAATTTTACGGTAGATAATAATCGGCGGAAAGTCTGCTTCATTTCCGTACGATATAATTTGGTGGACTGTCTTTTCTAATGTTTCTCAGTGTGGCGCTTCATGGGAAAGTAATTTTACTTTAGTATGAATATCGAACGAGCATACAGATCTAGCTTGAACAGGTCCCGTTAAAATCGACAAATCCGATAGTCTAAGACTACTCTGGTAATGATGATACAATTACCATAAAACCAATAGCCTTCGAATGCAGCCGTGTCTCTCCTTGTTCGCGTTATACAGCTATTTCGAGAAAGGTTGTCGGAGAAAATGTGCACGCGACAATCCCGAAATGTAATATGGGACATGATCAAAAACACTGTTCCTGACACTGAAGCTGTCAAACCTACTTTTGTTGCTTTCTTCTAGCTCCCGCAAACATATGTCCGTGGTCTCTCGTGTCATTCTTTCAAACTTCTTTAAAGAACAGTGAATTCAAAACCACCTACAATACCTTTTGGGATTGTCGCGTGCACTTTTTCCGACGACCTTTCTCGAAATAGCTGTATTCAATTTAAGTTGGCTGTATGAAGAGTCACTCACGGCGAACCTAACATCGGGGAAGTTTCCCCGCGCAACAGGTTCATCGCGCGACACTCTTTTAAGATGCTGTTATCTGAGCCATTACCCCACGGCCGGCCGCACATGAACGCTGGAATTCTATGACACTTTGAGCCAGACTTTTGTTGTTCTTGACGGGCCATCGTAGTTTGATCAAACATAAAACACAAACAGCGGTGATGAATTAACATTATGATCTTTTGCATTTTCATAAACTTGACGCAAGTTTGTATGCTATTCAAGATACATTTTCAAAAGTGATCTAAGCAACGGCCACTTTAGATCACTTTTGAAAACGTATGTTGAATAGCATACGAAACGTAAAGTTTATAAAAATGCGAAAGCTCATAATGTTAATTCATCACCGCTGTTTGTGTTTTATTTTTTATCAAACTTTGAGCTAAAGCGGGCGGTTTCAAATGTATTTTTCTCCCATGTAATCTTCCTTGTAATTTTTGTTAACTCATTTTTTTATCGTGAATATGACCTGTTAATAGGCCATTTGCAAGATGATGCCATTTTACTACTACGACCAGAATCCTCCAGGGTTTTGCTTCCTTGTGCAATGAGAACTTTTGCCATCTAACCCTCGCCATGATTTTCAAAAGATATGAAAGGAAAAACTAAAAGCGTTGTGGTCGTAGTAGTAGAATGACGCCATCGTGCAAATGGCCCATTGAGCAACTACCTCCTTGCAGCCTTCATAATATTGCCGCTCACCTTGCTATTGAAGCCACCAGCATATTCCTTAGTGACATACGCTCCACTGTTGGCGATGACATATTCGCTAAATTTCTCAATCTGAAGTCGGAGAAGTCCATGGCGTTAGTGATAGATGTATCAGGGAGCATGAGTGGTAAGACGAGTATTTTTTTCTAATAGCTATGCATGGACAGGTCACTTAGGTTTTACCGACAATTGGTAGTGCGAACCGCCTTTGTTTACTAAAGAATCCAATTTGTGTTATTTTCATTATAATTACTTTAATGTTATTATTATTATTATTATTATTATTATTATTATTATTATTATTGTTTTTCTTGTTTTTGTGTTGTTTTCATTATAATTTTTTTAATATTTTCAATATATATATGGCTGGTGATGGTATTTTCCGAGGCCGCACGAAGGGGCGAGGTAAATATTCATCACTAGCCACCGAAACTGAGGTGAATAATTGTTTTAGTATATACTAAAACAGTGAGATAATTGAGCACAAAAATGAAAATTTTTAACTCATTTACTGTTGCCAACCATTACAATTTTGGTCGAACGGCCGCGGTAGTCGCTTTTTCTTGCCGACAAATAAAACTTTTGAAGGCATTTGTTTAGCTCTTGCGGGGAAGTTTCTTCAAAAGGAGTTGTGAATTCTTTTTGTATTTAAAATCATTCTCTGAAAAAGATTATTAAATTTAGTTTTAAGCTTATTTATGAACAAGTTTGCATTTGTAAATAAAAAAAACTTTTTCACCCGATTTATCGATAAATTCAGGACAAAAAGACAAAGCTTTACCTGTTAAAACTTCCAAACCGAACTTCGTCACCTTCTTCATGTATTTCGGGAACAGCTAGCTTGATTAGTAGTGAAATTTCTTTGTTTGTTACGGCAGCAAAACGGGAAGGCATTTTGCTCGCAACTTTGAGTTTGGCGTCGCTCGTTCGGAGAAACTGGAGGTGAATCAGTGAATAGTGCAGGATATTCACTTATTGAGTAGCCAATCAGAGCGCACGAAAAACACTATCCACTTGTTTTAGTAAATACTAAACAGATTTAGCAGGGTTAAAAGCAAAGCCTCCATTTCTATACTTTTGATAAAAGCAATCAAATTAAAGTAATAACGTGAACTCTAAGCAAAAAAAAAAAAGAAAGAAATCTTTACATCCTCAAGAGCCTTCGGCATCAGACACCTTTAGAGGAAGGGGATAAATGATTAAGAAAAATATCCCACAAACAAGTCTGAATTGAAAAAATTGTTAAATTGTAGGTCTCTTAAGTGGCAGCAATTTACAGGTTACGATTTCTAGGGTCGGTGTTGTTTAAGGGAAGACCTAAGAGAAAAATCAGGCCGACGTTACAAGGACTTTTGTCTTCCAGTAAGCCCATTACATTTTCTTTTCTTTTCCTTTCTGTTTTGTTTTTAAACGGGCCCGAATGACCATTTATGTGTAGCCTCTACATTTATACCTCACAATATCTGAAAGAAAATTTGACCGTAAGGTGTAATATTTCCTCTGAGGACAGGCATAGGAAAGCAAACTATAACCTTTTTCGCTACTAATAACAATGTTCCAATCTTTCACTACAAATATAAACGTTAATACAGCAACTTACAATTTTTTTATACTTTAAAAAAAGGACAAACTCGGGCTCGAAAAGCCGGCGACTTTGTCCGTTTTAGAATAGAGGAGAACTCTTTCATTTTTTAGATAAGTTCACTTTTAAAGTGAGAATATAAAGCCGTCAACAAACAACTGAAAACAAACGCAAACGCAAAATTCAAGCGGTATTCAGCTGTATTCAGGGCACAATGTAAGGCTGCAGAAATTCTTGAACTCTACACACTGCAAAATTCTTGAATGGCAAGTAATGAATGAGAAAATGAATAGCAATTCAATGCGGAACATATACAAATGCAACACTTCATTTTTAATTCAAGAAAGGGCCCGTCTGACTGTTTCTAAAAAAAGTCTCACGATCTATAGTCTCATGGTCGTTTTGTGAGCTAATGTTATCAATGAACAATGACAGATAATAACGTAATTTCTTGAAAATTTTTATTCAAAACCCCATACGTTAATCCTAAAAAGCAATTCGTGCAAGACAAGTTAAATCGTTGCGTTCACGCAAGTTAAATCGGTCGAGCACATGGTTAAAAAACTTAATTTCAAACGCAAATTTTGTGGTTTTTCTTTCTCGCCGATGTCAAAATGTAGAAAATGTCCATGAAACCTTTATAAATACAAAAATTCCTTTTTAAAAACGTACTTTTCTTTGATCATAGAGTACGGAATGTACCTCAAGAGTCTTCAGAAACCTGCCTGCCTTGGTTGGTTCAAAACAAGCCAAGCGCTCCGATCCGCCGTATAGAAAAAAAAGGTTGAATTCCTCAAAAGACAACTTTCATAGCGAAAAGCTTTCGTTTGTCCACAAAAAGGAAACTAAGCATTCCATTTATGTCTTTTATCGGCGTATTTTCAATCTTCAAATGCAAAACTTTATCTTAAAAACCACCCATCATGAACGCGAGCCAGCCATTTTGTTGATAGATGACATTTACAAAGGTGTCAAATCCGTTTCTTCCCTCACCCCCTAAATGGTTGAAATGACCATTGGACGTTTGTGGGGGAGTGGGGTATGGGTGATTTTACTGATTTAGTTTGTACTGGAAGAATTTTTTCCCAAACCTCTCTGCAGTTAGAAATTTTTTCTCCGATCTACAACGGTGTAAGATTTTTTTCAGCATTGCACGTCATGATCGATATTTTTTTCAGTGCAAGACATTTTTCTCCCAGCGTGCGAGCCTTTTTCCTCTCGAAATCAGTCTGCAGGACATGTTTTTCTGAAATCACCCGTAACCCCTCAAAAGTCAAATGGTCGGCCCCTAAAATCCACCAAACACTTGGTCAGTTGACAGATTCTGATTTGTCAACCATTTCTAAAGACTTTTGAAACAATAGGGGACAAAACTTTCTAGGGGAGAGGGAAGGAATTCGTTTCTACTTACCCCTACCCGGAAAGTCCGCACTGACGTCCGGACGGACGTACAGTGACGTCATAATAAAATTTCCTCGGATGGATAGTTTACCAAATTTTATTACCCATGGTGCTCCGCTATTGTTATTGTTGTTGTTGTTGTTGTTGTTGTTGTTCATGTTACTCAGCTTGATCTTCTTGCTGGATAGATATTCAGAGGGCAAGCTACGACTCGCAGCCTTAGGCCTCCAGAACTCTTCGAAGCAATCTTTCAGTTCCAAGAAGAGCTGCCTTCTGTGGCAGTGATATATTTTTGTAGTAATTCAAATCTTCTCCTGATGACTAGGCAAATTTCCTGATACCATTCCAAGCGTTCCAATCACCACGGGGACCACAATCGTCTTAACATTCCATAGTCGCTCTAGATCCCTCCTTTAGCTCAAGTCCTGATATGTTTCAATGTTTTCCTTTTCTTTCTCAGCAACTCTGGCATCTCCAGTTACAGCTATGTCATAATCATACATCTCTGCTTGTCAATAAGTACTATGACTGGTCTGTCATCTCTTTATCGGTTTGTGTACTGTTATCCCAAAGCAGCTTGCCATCATTACTCTCAATCACTTTTTTCCCAGTTTGTGGTCACAGCACTTTCCCTTCGTTCCCAATATATGTTTTCTTGGGATGTCCCAGTGAATTCGTGCAACCTCGTGCCTATGACGGTAATCCATCTGCGCCATCTTACTGCATCTGTCTCTTCTTTTTCTCCGCACATTTTGCAGAGTGGAGACAAATCCTGTTTTTCAATGAATGCCAATGAGTCCAGTTCACTTTCATCCTTCCCGTACAGCTTCAAGTCATTCACGAACAGCAGATAATTGGTTGATTCCCCCTCTTGGCCCAACATACATCTTGCTTTGTATTTTGTTAGGACTATCGACAGAAATATCAAGCAAAGCAGTAATAGTAAGAAACTGTCAGCCTGAAATCATCAGTGCCTCGCCGTATTCTAACCTCTCCTACGGCACGTCTGTTAGCTGTTTACATCGTTTTCCAGTTTTGGGTGCTTTCCTTGATGATATGTCGAATATTTGAAAACTGTATAGCATTTGAAAACTGTATAGTTGAATTTGCGAGGTATAAATAAATGTTTTTATTAATGTTATTATATTGGAAGCTATTCCGACCATTTACAGTGTTTCTAAAACCCAGTAATATAGTGCTAGGTCATATGCCTTACGATAGTCATCATCAGTATTATCATTATTATTATTCAACAGGTGAAATCAGCGAGGTAAAGAGTTTATCCATTAATTTTGTTCAGAAGACGCTGCAAAAGAAAGGATCTTCCTTTACTTACATTCTTGTACCCTTTAGTGATCCAGGTAGGAGTTCAATTTACTTAATGATATCTTTCAGATATTTTAAATGCTTTCACTGTCGAGTGGCATAACATACATTATTATTCATTCAAAATATTTCCGCGATCCTGATTTGCTAAAAGCACACTCATAATTCACCATAACCTGCTACTGATGACCAAATTTGGAAAAATCTTGCGATTAATAAACCGATGACGTCAAAAGTGCAGCTTCCTTGGACTTTAATACACCGTTAATCGAGAAGACCTGGGGACGAGGTTGAGTTGTTTTGGTTGGGAAAACAAAAATGGCGGACAATCCACTCGTTTCAAGAGTAAGAAATAGGCGAAATAATAGCTAAAAACATGGCAAGAACAGCAAGAAGACAACTCGAAGGGCGACATCTGCTATTTGGAGAGTATTTGCGGAGCTAAGCAAACCTAAACGTGCACTATCGAAGATGAACTTGACATCGATAGAGGTAAGCATGTTTTAGCTATGTTTTTAAACTAGGAATTTTTTAATGAATGATAAAACAATTATTGAATTAGGCTTTCGTATCATATGAAGAATTAGAGAGATCTCCATAAATCTTCAAAAGATATACTCAGCCTCATTCATTAGTTGTTCATTAATTAGAGTTTAATGACGTATCAAACTACCTTTTTTACCCTTTTTCGGATCATATGACGGTATAGTACTCTTTTTTTTAATTTTTGCGCCTCCATTTGTTCTTTATTTGAAGTGAGAGAAAGGCAGTAAGTATATGCATGTTCGTTTAGTGTCTAAGCATACGTAGTATTTGCTACTCGGTTACCCGTCACCAGTCAAGCATGTGACCCGTCGTTCATAGCGGGTGTGTAGGCAGACATGTGACTTTCAGTTCGCCATTAAACTACACGTGCTTCATTCTATGCTCACTCTTTTAGAACTTATTGCACTAATTACACTACAAGCAAATTCACACAGTGCAGTATATACTTTACTTGCTTATCATAGTAGACCAGGTCTGCAGACGTAATCAAACCTCGGTTGATAACGTCTGGGAAGCAACACTAATAGGGACCTTACGATCCGACAACGGCGACGTCCATGAAAACCTTGCTGAAAAATAGACTCCACATTATTTCAACCCATTTTGCGATTATCCCAAGTCGCCCAGTTACTTAAAAGATTGCGATTTATGTTGGAGCTGAAGAGAGGGGGCCTCTCCTGAGTTCAAACAGAAATGGTCGAATTTAACGCCTTGCCGCTCTATCCTCAAGAAAAACTTACAATTTGGTCATTTCACGTCGTAGTCGTGCAGGGACGGCAAAGAAATGTACAAAAAAGCATGATACACGTGCGGAGCTGTTGTTTTGCTAACTAAACCCACTGCTTTTTGACGTTTGCCGTCGCCGTGGTATTTTCGTAAGGTCCCCGAACGGACTCCACGAATTGCAGGAAATGCGTTTCGAGTTTCCTTTCAGCCTTATTGGCAAATTGACAATGGTATTTTTAACTGACCAATCATGACGGGCTCTTAAATCCTGGTACACATTTGGAGGCCCAGAACAAGGAGTTCGGCGCTGTTTTGCAGACGAAGTTAACCAGAGTTTAGTTTCTTTTGTGGTGTAGGCTAGCTTATCATGCAATTTCTCTTTTTTTTTTTTCATATATTAGAGGTGGGTCCTGTCACGGTAACAAGTGATGCAAAAACAGTCATTGAAGCCGTTAAC
This sequence comes from Porites australiensis, assembly GCA_022179025.1. NCBI lineage: Eukaryota > Metazoa > Cnidaria > Anthozoa > Scleractinia > Poritidae > Porites > Porites australiensis. Next base: position 33,530 of record BOPM01001409.1, read on the forward strand.
AATTTGACTGCTTCTGGAGGCGGGGACTGCCCTGAGCTAGGCATGACGGGTCTTTACCAGGCCCTGCTCCACTGTCTTCCCGAGACTAACATCTACTACTTCTCGGATGCTGATGTGAAAGATGAGTATAGAGAAAATGAAGTCTTGTCTCTGGCTAAGGAAAAGAAGGTGAAGATTAACTTGATTTTGTCCGGTCAATGTGGTCGCCGCAAAAGACGAAACGTCCAGCAATCCCAAAGCTTCAAAGAGGTTCGCCGTATAAGAAGAAGCGTCCAAGGTCAAGCTGTGTACCAGTCGGTTGCTAGCCAAACTGGTGGACAGGTTTTTCATGCTAGCACAGCTGAGGTGGCTGATCTTGTGGAAATAATCGATCCCGGAAGCCCTGTTAACTCCTCTGTTGATCTGCAAGAAATTGGGCTGCTGAACATAGAGGAATCTCAAGCTCAATACTTCAGTGGTCAATCTCATTTCTTGGATATCGATAGTACGCTACAAAGCTTGGTTCTGGTGCTCACAGCAGCTGGGTCTCCCAGTTTAGACATCCAAACTGTTGAAGGTAATAAAACACTGGCTATTATTAACCTGCGTTGCACGTGGACTTTAGGTAATTGTACGCGGGACGATTCGCAACGTTGATTTTTAGTGTGAATCATCGTTGCAACGTTGGAACAATGTTGTGACTAAAAATGTATTCGAAACAATGTCACAACAATGTTGCAAGGCTGTGTTGCGCTAAAAATCGTCGTTGCGAATCGTCTAGTGTAACGTCACCTTTATCCAGCACTCGAGACCTATAAATAGAGAAGCTGATATTTAGACTGTCTGCGACGTAGGCTAGCTTCGGGGAAGCGGGGGGGGGGGGGGTACTCCCTATGATGGTTTATACGGGGAGGCTCCGACCGAAAGGGGTACCTTTTCCAGGCTTCAGGTATATGAAAGGGTATGAATTTCACTTGTTGGAGTATGTAAAAGGGTAGGGAAGTCTGACATTTGGGTCTGTGAAAGGGCCCAAAAGAGCCAAGAGATGAATTTTATGGCTTTTTAAAGTGGAGAAAACGTTCTAATTTAGTGATTGATTCCTATCAAGAGAGGATAAAGGGGACAGAGAAGGCATCCCCCGTACATGCCCTATTCCATAGGTAATTTGTCTCGAGTTATTTTTAAGACCACACAGATCCTAAGGGGGATTAGACAACAGCCAATCACATAGCGCGAATGTGTTCCGCGTGGATGACCCACGCTCAGAGCCACGCGTTCTTCACGAATTGAGGCAGAAAAAAATGGCGGAAGGCGCGGAGAGCGATATTGCTATTCGTTTTGTCGACGAAAACGACTAAAGAGAGATTTCTGCTAAAGCTGTGTCAGCGAAACGGAAATTAAAAAAGAATCGCCCTTCCTCTCTTGTATAGAGGTCTATAGAGCTAACAGTACAGCAGGAAAATCCTTAACACACTGAATATTCTCTCAGGATCATTTATAATTTACAGTTGGCGTTTTAAGAGCGCAATTTCTGGTTTGATATTTATTCTTTTATTAGTCTTTTATTATTCAACAAAAATAATACTTGGCGTCTTACTTGCTTTATTTTACAAACGACCGGTTTCAATAGACCGGCGAAATTTCTCATTTTATTATAGCACTGAGGTTACGATAACTTCGAGTTAAACTGATTTCACGGGTTGTCAAAGAGTCCAGCGATTCCCTTTTCCAAGGTGAGCGCCGACTCATTTCGCTTCAATATTCAGAAATGCTCTCGATCTGTAAATCGCGTCGTGAGAGAGTATCAAAACTTAGCGTTAAGGATTTACATGGTAAATCTAGAAATCCTTTCGTAGCAACTATTGTCAAGAAGAAAGAGAAGATAATATTATTGCCCCTTTTTGCATGAGGATATCGGTCCGCTGAAAAATAACAGGTATTAGAAACGACCTGTAAAAGTAGAGGAGAATCTGTAAATAAATGGACCAAAAAAGACAAATTATAAATGAAGAAATGCTATCGTTTCAGATAAAGAAGGCGGAAAAAAAAAAGAAAAAAGAAAAAGCCTAACGGGGATTGGACAAAAGCCGCGCTTGACATAGCAATCTAAAGTTAGTTATAAAAAAGAAGTAATTTTAGACTGAATTTTTTGCAGCAAACGTGACTTTGCAAGAAAAAACTGTAACCTCTTCAAGTAGACTTCTTGTGTTAGAAGTTAGTAACCTGGTTAGCGGTTTACTGAACATTACGGTCTCCTGTGTTGGCCCCTATACTCTGCAAGTAACCGGCTTTAGTCC
>BOPM01001410.1:13523-21023 GCA_022179025.1 Porites australiensis
ACACAGAGGTGATGACAAAACACTCGCACATTCCTTCAGAATGCGAGATGGTAAGATGTCAGGTCCAGGAGACTTGTAGATATTTAAATTTTTTAATAGCTTTTCTACTTCCTTTGTGTTGCAAAGAATGTTTGAAAGTTTACAATTGGTGACATATTCAAATTCGGGGAAGTTATCGCAGTCCTCTGATGTAAACAAAGAGGAGAAAAAGTCATTCATACTTTCAACAATGCTGAGATCATTTGAGAGGGTAACGCCGTCAACATTAAGTGAAACGAGATTGTTAGACCCTTTACGCATAAATTTCACAAAGCTCCAAAATGGCTTGGGATTGTTGTCAACAGCCAGGTCATTGATGTAGTTTCACTTCGCTGCATTACAGGCTTTCTTAACAGTTATTTAAAGTGCGATATCTCATCCACAAGAGATCAGTGTTTACTCGCTTTGCCTTCCTGAAAAGAAGTTTTTTCTTCCGACAAAGCTTAAGGAGCTCCTTTGAAATCCAGGGAGGATTAAATTTATTGTTGTGCCGCTGCTTCGGAATACACTGATCCACTGCCGCAAAGAATAAATCTAACCACACCTGCCAGTTATCATCCAAGTTATCGTCGAAGTATGCACAATGCCACGGTGTGTGTGAAAACAGCGATTTTAAATGTTCCCAATCTGCCTTTCTATATACATAAACAAGTTTCTTTGATTTACGTGGGCGGGGAAGGGATCCGGACAGAAAAAAGGTTAAACAGAAATGATCAGAAAAGGGTTCCCCTACAGCTAGCTCGCGTACAAACTCGGGAGATGTTGTAAGCACAAGGTCCAAAATATTACATTCTCTAGTTGGCTCGTTTACCAGTTGTGTAAAAAATTTATCTTGGATAATGTCAATCAGGAGAGAATTGTTAACCGAGTCGCATGCAGCTCTAACATCAAGCCAATCTATCCCAGGTAGATTAAAATCTCCAATGATAACCAAGTCCTGATATGTGGAATTTTGAAGAACGTCTTGCATATCCAATAGAGGTTTGGTGTCTGCATTTGGTGGTCTGTAGAAGGCACCTACGGTAATCTTACGATCATTAGGAAAAGATATATCTACAAAAATCAGTTCAGAGTCCGACAACATGTCATCCCTTAATGAAGATTTGAAGGTGTCGCGAACTGCAATCAAAACTCCTCCTCCACGGCGGCCATTGCACATTTGATCACACCTGAAGACCAGATAGTTAGCCGGAAAAATTTCGCCGTCAGCTATTGACGACTCCAGATGTGTCTCGACCAAAACGACTACATCATAAGCCTTATTAGCAACTTCCAAGTGAAGCATATCCACTTTATTAACAATACTTCTTGCATTAGCATAAAAGAAGGATATACCCTTATGTGTGCTGCGGCGACTGAATAAACGTTCGTTGCTTGTCTTGTTAACCGAACCGGTTTCTGGGCCGGGTTCTGGGTGAACGTCTCCACTGAGTTGAATTTTTAGCAACTCTTGGTTAAAGGAAGCTGAGCCGTTTACCACGTACAATATTCGTCTTTTCAAAAATTTCCCACGAACAATTCGTGGAAGGATAACAGCACCGTTAGCAAAGCATCCAATACGGCGGACATGGAACACACGAGGAAGCCATGAAAGATGAACATTTCTTGGCGAAGGAAAAACTCCCTGAGCATAACCTCGCTCATGATGTGAAAAGATGTGACTAACGTTCTGGAAAAGGTGTCGTTGAGAGATTAGATGAACCACACAAGACAGAAATACAAAGTAAAATACGCAGCTTAAAAACATGCGACCGGCCGCCATCAGTTGCCGAGGACCCCCTTCTTGGGGATCTTCAATACAAGGTCCAAGCTCTTGTTCTCAAGAATCACCTCAAGATTCTAGATCTTAGCAAAGAGATTGTTAGGCACCAAGAATGCAGTGGTTGTGTCTGCCTTAAGTAATTCTGCTTGAAGGGAATAAACCCCTCGAACTTTTCCGTCCTTCATTGCCTTTATTGCAGTCTCCACTTCAGCCTGATAGGGCAGGTCAGTGTTAATATTGAGATTATCTGAACGATCTGAGTAAGCAAGCTCATTAGGCTCTGGTCGGTTAACACTTCTGTGTAATGCTGAACCCATCTTGTAGCCTGTTCTCTTGCAGTTGTAATCACTTTCCCTTCCTTAACTCTGACTGCCTTGGTGTACATGTCCACTCTGCGCTTTTTTTCTACAATCTTAAGATGACATCCAGTAGTGACCTTCTTCATTTGTTACTATCATTGTCGATGGCATGTTCAACCGTTTTCATCTGGGGATCTCTAACTCACTTTGTGAATGTCTCTGTGGAGGAAGATGGTTCCATCTATTGTGTACGTGTTGTTAAGACAAAACTCGACACGTCATTCTCTGTTGTTGTTGATGGCTCCACGACTGAGCAGCCCCACTGAATCCTCTCTCAGTGTTATCATCCCAAACCTTTGGTGATTAGTACCATGTCATATTGCAGGACATTGGAGGATGCATGTTGCAGTTCCTTATGAGAATCATCTTTGTCCCCGTTCTCAGCCTTTTTGGTAGGAGCATAACACTGCAAGATGGCCAAATTGCAGTATCCTTAGACAAATCATGCCCTGGTTAGTATATCACAGATGGGTTCCCATTCCATCAGAGATGTGGCTCCTGGTCTGTTTGCAGTAAGGGCTAGACCACTGGAGAGTCCATTGTCTGCCTGAGAAAACGATAGTTGTGCCATTGTTTCACTGTACATCCAGACCCAGTCCATCTACACTCGCTTACAAGAGGAGGTGAGGGTAGTTTTGCAATTATTTATAACATGCGTTGGTGTGCATTTTGTGCGCATTCCCAGGTCCAGAGCTGATTCCTAGAGAGCTCTAATTCATGAACAGGCTTTCTAGTCTGTTCATCGTACGTTGCCATGGTGCCACTGGTTTCACTAGAGTTTTCTACTGGACCAGCGTTTCTGTGGATAGTGTTGTAACCGTCTCGGTAACAAGTTGCTGTTTTACGGGGTGGGGTTTTTAGCCCTACTCCCAACCCCCAACCTGGGGGATCAGGTGCTGCTTTTAGTCTGTCCTCTCCCCTGTAACCTGCCAGGCTATGTTGAGGTTTAGCCTCGGCCTGTATAGCTCACAGCGTCATTAAGGCACACAAGCTCCCCCACCACGACAAGGTAACAGCACACGGAGGAGGTCGTAATCACTAGAACAAGAAAGCCTTTGAATGGCTTTTTGAGTTGACAAAAAATCTTGTATCAACATAGATCGGTGGCACTTTTACTGTTCCCAGTGCTCATTGTATCGTAGAAATTTCCATGAGGAAAGCCGACGGAAGCTATCATCAGAAAACAAGCTTGTTGTCGATCAGAGCCGCCCCTTGACAGACATCTTAAAGCCCTGTCAAACAACAAGAATTTTTTTATTTTACTTTCTTGAATAATCATCAATGTAATTATACTAAAACAATTAGTCACCTCAGGCGACGTGAATATGGGCAAATAGTCACCTCGACTTCGTCTCGGTGGCTATTCGCCGAAATTCACGTCGCCTGAGGGGACTAATTGTTTAACAGGCTTTTGATCACGATTGTTGAAAATTTATTATTATCATCAATTTTCTTTTTAGAGGGCCACTAGGGAGAATACTTTTCATAGTAATTGGTGTCAGCCTCTTAAGATAAAGGTTATAAACTATAAAATCAAAAAACAATGGTCATGGTTGTCCGATGTCCTACAAAAAAAACGTTTGTTATACTAACTACTTGACTTGATCAAAGATAACAGTAAATGAAAAATAAACCTTTCGCTTCTAAAAAATACTTACCCTGAAGTAATTTACCTGACTGGCCAATATCGGAGAGAATTTCAGCTTAGCGATCAGTCAAGCATATGGCTGTCTTTTCTAAAAAACAAAAACAATAACATATCTTCGTAATCTGACTCACTGAAAAGCATAATGGCGACGACAGCAGTGGAAAAAATTTGCTAAATCTTTACTCACTTGACTATATGCATATCAACTTGAGATCAGGACGAAACAACTTTCAAACATATGAATATTATTTTCAGAGAAAACCTAAACCATCGGTATTCATTTCACCAGAATCGAAAGGCAGTTCTTCAAAACCAACAGTTTCTACCTGGTCATTTTTTCATATCCCAGCACTTTTATCAACAAGTACAGCTTACCTTGCCAGCTTTTTTTATACAACACAGCTAAGGAATCCGCGCCAAAAGAGAAAGGACAGGAAACGGCAAAACCCAAAGCTGCAGACTGGTCCGAGCAGTAGTTTAAACACCTACATGCGCGGGCTGTCCAGTATGATGAGCCTCCAACAAAGTAAGCACAGCTATTTGGAATGAAATTTTCCAGGACTTTAAGAGTAGATTTGAACACAGTGAGCTTTAGATTGCCAGTGGTAAAAAAAGGGGCAACAAAATTTATGTATGAATACAACACAGCTAAGCTAAGGCTAGTAAAACCGGGGAAGAGGGCCAAAATAAAATCAAGGAGAACTTTCCGTATTACGACATTTTTGACCAAACCATGGGCTACCGCAACAGCATAGACTCTGAAAAAATGGAAATTGAAAGTTCCTCTTTCACAGCGAGTCCACTAGCTGACCATACTTTTCCAAAACTCGTTTCCTTCAGGGTGATCTGAATCTGCTTAACCATTCTCTTCAACTAAATCCTGAAACAGCCTGCAATGTCTTGGTCAGTGATTTCAATTTACCATCAATTAAATGGTCGCTGGAGTGAATCTACCTCCACTAACATAGGTGGAACAGTAGAGGACGTAGCATTTTGTGAGATTATGGAGGACAATTTATCAAAGGTCCCACACATACTGCTGGAAACAAAACTTGATCTACTTTTATGTAACTTTTATGAAGTTATAGACTTAATTCAAACAACTGCTCTTTAGCAATGCAAATTTTCCTCCCATCACTACATGGTGGGCTTTTTTTTTCGACTGAAATTGAGGCGATCAATGTGTGTGAGGCGAAAAGCGTATAACTACGGAAGGGCAGATTTCAACGACCTTCCTAGAGATATCTGAGATACAAGAAAAAAATCTTTGAATGCCCAAAAAACCAACAACTTTTTCTCTCAATTCTCTTATTTATGGAACGCCAACACTGTCACATGTCTTCTGACGAGTATTGTATGCATTCGGGACACCATTATATCTAGCACTCATACCTTTATGAGCGGTCCATCAATGAATATATTGACATATCTTCCTTATATACGGAGTCCATTAACAAATATATTATGTACCTACTGTGATGTACGAAGTGTTTTTTTCATTATATCGCGTGCTTTTGTCGATATGTACAGTGCACGTTTTATTATGTGTTGTCAAAACTTCGTTATACGTGGTTCATTTTCTTATCGTTTGGCATTACGTTCACTACGGTTGACTACTTGTGGACCTTAACGCAGCATTGACCTCCAGCAGCAATGTTATGAGCAGTACAAAAAAATTGATGACCAAACTTTCTGATGATGTACCCACAATGCATCGCAGAAATGTTAGTTTTCAAGCTCCTTCGTTTTCTTTGATCCCGCCATTTTAGAACAAAATGGAGTCCATCCTTCAAAAAGTTGGGCTTTCAACGCTTTCCAAGCGATTTGCAGATGAGATTTTCGACCCACACGTTATTCTGGCGATGTCAGACAGCTGTCTGATGCGTCTGGGTGTAGAGACTTTAGGGGACTGCGTCCACCTCAAAGAAAATTGCAGACAGTTCGCTGATGGAGAAAGGCGAACAAATGTGGCTTCCAGAGAGCTCTGTCGGCTCTTCTCAAGCTCAGCAGTTGATCGAAGAAAGAAGGAGGCTTTTTCAGCTGTACAGCAGCCGCCGTGCCTCTCCCTTGCACCCGTACTGCCATATCTTCTACCGCAATTCAGTACCTCCAAGGAAACCCCTCTTGATGTGAAATGATGCAAATTGTTGAGTCCCTCTGGCACTCCTTGTAATGCCAAAAGGTCTTCATCTTCCCTTGCCTTAGTTACTGCACCTATATAGTCCTTTTCGTGCAGCATATCCTGTTCGTTCCCAAGTCTCGTGAATAGCCTCACAGTCTCCTTAATCTAAGACACTATCAGCAGGCCGCCTCTAAATTGCCTCCTCATTCTTTGCTAAGATAAATTATCCCTGCATCTTAGTTTCTTCCATTGTTTGAATTCTACTTCTATCAATCTTGTCCTGGTCTCCACTATTGCTTCTATCATTGCTTTTGGCCTCTCCACCTCATCTATCAAATACCATTTTTCTTTCTCCTCCAGCTTCAATCCCTGCCCTTCATCCTTACACGCCAAAACACCGCCAAGTGACACAATTCAAGTCTGTCCTCTTTTCCAAATCGTACAATTCATATCTTAGCTTCCATATCCTACTATATAGTCCGTCTATTTGTAACCAATCTTTTCTTATAGCAGAGGGAATCAATTGTTTTCGGTACACTTTCTCCAGCCACAATTTGATAGAAAGCATTTTAGCCGTTATACACCCTGTATAGACTTGTGTTAGCATAGCTAACTCGTGCAAAAAAACCCCACTCTCTTTACGGTAATTTCAAAACAAACTAGCGCAATCAAAGTAATTGTGTCACCACCCTTTCTACGTCGATAGTCCAGGCAGCAAAAAGCAAGGAGAGGAAAAATCTGCTTTAAATGCAAGACAAAACTATCCAATTTCTACATTTTCTTCAAATCCTTACATGTATATCTAAGTATACTTACTCAGTGCTTTGCAGTCTGAAATCCAAAATGGTCAGCCATTACGAAACTCCCAGAGCAGTTAACAGAACGGCTCCTCAGTTCAGGGTACTCGGTTGTAGTAAGCAAAAAGCATCTCCAAACAGCATAATGGCATATAGAGCGCAGCCAAGTGGTACCATAATGGCGTCGAAACGTGTGGAAATAGGTTTTCAAAGGAGACCCTAACTGCAGACCAAGAATGGAAGCTAAGGAAGAAGACAAAAGACCTAAAGAAAGCAGTAATAGAGGCCAAGTGCCTTGCTGCGCAACTGCAGTTGATGGCCAGTCAACACGAAAAAAAGAACACATGACAAGTTAATTGAACTGATGTGATTCGGTCTAAATTTAACAATATATTAAATTTATTGTGTATATATCTATACTGTTGTTTAGGGAAACAGTAAAACAGGAGAATCGACGTGTCCAAATATGATCAATTCATGGTGATGGCAGCCTGGCCTTAACAGACTATGCTATGAAGCGCAGAAGACATTTAAGGAACTCTAGCCAGAATAAGTTTATTGAACTACTGCCAAATCCTGAGACTTATGAGAATAGTTATTTTTGTAGAACTGTCAAGGACTGGAATGCGTTACCAAGCGAAATTGTTAACATTAAGATCGCAGATCGTTTCAAAAAAAGTCTTATTTGAGTATTTTAGTCAATGATGAATTTTAATATTGCATAATGACTGACGCTGTGGAATTTTTTATCCATTTTATCTTTTGTAGAAAAT
>BOPM01001410.1:23523-26023 GCA_022179025.1 Porites australiensis
TTCTTTCTAAACGTCGTAAATCCCCCCACCCCCTGAATCAATGTTGTCTGAAGTACGAAAAAGACTTGAGGATCCAAAATTCAACATTGATTTTGGGGGTAAGGGGTTGGGGTAGACAGGGGAAGGGGATAAGTATATCCACTACGCCAAAAGGGGCCATTTTATAGAGGTGTGTCAACACTTTTGTCCCTCATTGTCTGAATCCAAAATTGTGCTACTGCACACAAGCTGAGCAGTGTATGACCCTGATTTTAACTGAAATTAAAGGAATCAGTGACATAATTATGTTAACGGTGGTGGAAGTGACATTGACTTATTCACGACCGAATTACAGGACCAATTCGAATTACGTGATGACGTAATAAAAGGGCTGCGATATCGAGAATTAACGTGGATGTGGTGAAATTTTCTCGTTCTTCACTTTATCGGATTGTTAACGCGCAAACAATCACGGGTAGGGTAAGGATTGACAAGTAGTGGGAATAGTCACTGGCCGGCCACGGCGTTTAATATCGAAACTACAGAAAAGTGAAGGTAAATTCATGGCCAATTCAATTCAATTCAATTCTACATTGGTTATTTAATAGGACGCATAGAAAAGATCAGTATTTTTTCTTAATCTAGGTATCCAAACAGATGTAAAACCAAAATGTCATGTAGTCAGTCCTTTGCGTAAGTCACCTGTGAAAAAAACACAAATGGACTTTTCAAGAGGAGAGAGCACTAGTTGAGTTTGTTGGTCTGTCAAGAATGGACCCCAAGTACAGTGACACATCAACAGAGTGGCCAGGTTTTAGAGAAGGTCATTTCTTTTGGAGTGAAGCAGCAAGACAAATCCAGGAAAGCACCTCTGCCAATTTTCTTCTCTTACGTATGTTTGAAATTGTCCTATCTAACATAACTATTATTATTATTGTTTGCAGTTATTAATTATTAATAATATATAGACTTAGCCACAGCTTAAAGCGAAGCTCCCATTGAAAAGTTAAGTGATTTTGGAGGGAAACAAATCTTGTATCGAGTTGATATAGCCTTATATGTACACCCAAAAAGGTGTACGGTCAAATTTAAGAGCAATAATGGCTCTTCATCACAGTAGATAAGGCGCGGAAAACAAATCCGGCCGAATTTTTTGCGATCGACAAGTTTACAAATTCTTGCCAATAAATCTGGGTGTGTGCAAACCAATCTTTTATTTTAAAAAAAAAAAAACCAGATCTGAGGAGAAAGAGTACTATGAGGCGCTGTTTATATCATACAGACATCGTACAAAATGCAGTATTTCACAATTTTTCAAGACAAATTGCATTCATTCAATATTCAGGACCATCGAAGCACGTGTGGACTTTTAATTAGCGAAACCGTTCAAAAAATTTCCAAAATCACCTATTACGGCCAGCCGGTTCTAAATTTTGACAAGCAACAAATTTGCGAAGAAATTTTAAAAGAGTTACGCTTCAACATGATAAAAAATTTATTGAGTCTATTTTTTATTCATGGTTTTATAACGATGTGTAACCTTAAGAAGCGTTTGATACGCTCGGCATTTTGAGTACTCTTGCAAGCGATATTTATGAACGGCTGAAAACAAACGGCAAAGCGACGAAAATTACACTTTTGAGACTACCAACAATCAATAAAGAAATATAATTCGGTAGAAAATTTACAGAGACAACAATTTTCATTCACGAAAACAAATGAGTATTTAAGTGTCTCTAAGAATCCTCAAGTCTTTACTAGTAAGCTTAAAGATTAAGTTTATGTTTTAAGCCGCCGGTTTCCCGGCCTGTTTGCTGTTTTCAAAGTTCGCTCAAAGCTTTCTTTCTACAGCTAAAATTATATCTAAATATTCTTCGGAAAGTCTTTTCTTTCTATTTACGGTGAATTAATATCGACTAAAGTTCTGTAAGCTTAAGCTTATATCAAACCTCATACTAGGTCAGATCAGTGTCTCAGTCAAATCTTAATACAAACGTGCAAAAACTAGCTTCATAAACTGCGCAGCTGGACTTCATGAAATTAGATATAAATACAATAATTACTCAGGCTTACCATATTTCGAGATGCAGCTCCTGAAAGCTATCAAGTAAGGCAAGGATCGCTTGAGCCTTTATAATTCTTGCACGCATCCAGTAAGGTGAAAAACAAAAACGATGCCATCCGAAATCGGATTAGCAGCTTTGACAAGCGACGTTTCACAACTAAAAACCCAATAAACAAACCAGCCATGAATAAGAGAACACTCTTGATAGCAGCTGTATTTCATTTTGTACATCCAGTGGAAAAAGACAGTTAAAAACATCACAACTTGACTCAAAACTCTGTCAGCTTCAGCTGTCAAAGTAAACAACTTTCAAGATGCTGCATAAATCTTATGCATGAACTCACCCGTCAAATTTTAACCAATCAGAGCATAAAAATTGGACGTGGAGCGTGACCAACACGTGACCATGGTAAGAAAAGGTCTTCCCTGTCTGTATTTTAAAAAAACTGCCTGAAT
>BOPM01001410.1:42723-61432 GCA_022179025.1 Porites australiensis
AGTAAACATTGGTATGCTTGTGGTGAGGACGGACGGGCAGCGGGCGGGCGGTGTACGGTCACATGATTACCAAATTTTTTGGGATGGGTAGATTTACTTACCCATGGTGCTCCGCAGGCGTGCTTCGCGCGCCAGAGCTCTGCTAAGATGAGATGGTACCTTCGAGAAAATCCCTTGGAAATGATGCTGTTAAGTTCATAAAGTTAACATAGTCTCGGCCTTAAATTTTCTAACTCTTGACAAACTTCTTCCTTAACTTTTTTTTTTACAGTTTTGGTCGTTTTGGTAGCATATGGCACATTAAGGTCGCGGTTACACCTTGGGCTCATTGTTATGCAATTGTTTAAAGGGTATGCACGAAATACAACGACTGATACCGACAGATTTACGAAACATTTATAACTGGATTAAAGACGAGGGCATGTTAAATTTAAAGTGTTCACGTGCACGTGTGGCACGCAGACTGCTAACAAAATGTTTATTCAAAAGTAACAAACAGGCTCTGGATCAAAACTTGTTTCAGTGATTCTTGATAGTATGGAAATAATAAATAAGAAAATCGTTAAAAATTTGAACCAAATTTAATCAAAACTCCTTGTACTTTTTTTTTCGCCTCAAAACCCTTGAAAAAATTGCACCCAACTAGCCGCAATCACAGAAACACTCTCCGGAAGCCCCGAGAATCCGTCGTCCAAATAAACAAAACAACAATGGCTCATCGAATCCCAACGCTTGACTAAAGGCCTTAGCAACTTCGTAAAACAGAGCTCAAAACAAATGGGCCAGGAAAACCCTAAGAACTTCTGATGCCCGCTAAAAATATCCACGTGATGATATCCGAGGTGAAAAACCAAAAGCTCTTCTCGAAAACTTTGCAAATCCTCGTACCAGTTAAACGAATACTTGTAAAGGCAAGGGATAAGGTGCCGGAGGTCAATGACAGACCTCAACCAATAGCTTGGAAATATCCTCCTCAACAAAGCTTGGATGGAGCTCGGCTGAACGATTATTTCTTGTAAAGCATGGTACAGGGACTCTACTGAAAGGTAACTTTTAACCCTCAGATATCACATCAAGTACAAAACGGGAGGCACTAATGGTAGACTCCCAATAACTAACACACTGTTTCAGGCGGCCTTTCACGCCAGGGGAGCCGTCGATAAACTCAACCCCTCAAATGATCAATTATGAACGGGCGCTCATCAGTTTCCACAATTTCCACATCAATGTCAGATAAGTCTCCTTAGATAGTCATCCCCGGCTAGGTGAACGGTTTGAAAATAAAGAACTGGACACAGACTTAGTACAATTACGCATTAAATGGCCAAAATTCCTACACTGAAAAGCAAAAGAGAACAGAAAACGCACAGAATACAAATATATGCTAAACTTCGTATCGCAAATGTTGTGCTATAGAGTGTTTTCACTCACGTGGCCAGCATCTATGCAAATGTATTGGAACAAAAGAAAGCGTTTGCATAAGAAAGGAGTTCAACTCCCACAGGACTGGTTTGGGACACCAACATGGCCGCCGTTTCATTGTTTTGGGACACCAATATGGCCGCCGTGACGTCATGTGAAAACACTCTATTCTCATTCGCGTTAAAGCCGCCGCATGGTGATTTAATCAACTAGATAACTGCGTGCTCCCTTTTGAGGCAGTCTATTGGCCCCATACGGTCCCCAGGGAAATTCCCTAGGCCTTTTATATGCCCTAGAAAACAAATTCGCCGTCTTCTCGCAAGTCTACTCAACAACGGACAAGTAAGTTTCCCCACCCTCCTCCCCTCCAGCGGCGCTGTTTTTCACCCATAACCTATCTATCAAGAGGCATAGAGTGGCTTTTATGTGTATGTGAATTAGTTTACTATGTTATGTGTTGAGCGGAATTCTAAAAGAGTGCTTTTATAGAAAGAAAGAAGACGTTAATTTCAAGGATGACAGATTCTGTTCATTTTAACGATTATACCATTCTGGCAAACTTTAAGTGGCAAAATGTGCCCAAAACATGACAGACCGATCATTTATTGATAAAATCACATAGTGCTGGCTTCTATTCTTTCCGCAAACTTGGACACGATTTTCCAATTTGGTACAACTGTGGCTTAAAGCGCGATCTACCAAAATAAAAAGACATCTTCCTAAACCTTCATCATTGCACAGTGTCTCTGTAAACTTCTATCTAAATCGCCTCTAAAACCGGTGAGATATAAGCGTTTTAAAAGATGTAACACAAGCAAAATTTTGCCTTATGAATATATTCATAGATAGGTGTCGCCCGCGACCTTAAGATTTCCATTTAAGCTATTAAGATGGTAATAAGCAAAATTAGCGAGGATAGAGCTTTCCAATAGTACTTTACTTATTCAGCAAATTTTGACCAATCCTGACAGAGCCACGGACAAAAAAAAACATGCAACATTTGGAGAAAAAGTATACTGCCAATTTTGCCTTTTACCCACTACTCTTTAGAGATCTAGCAAGCCAAAATATCATGCGAAATAAAGGCGATGAAGTGGGCAACAGAACTGGCTATAAAAACAAAGGCAAAAGGAAGAAGGAGAGAGCGAAACAAAAATCGAATTGGAATCGCAAAAAATAAAACAAAACAAAAGTTCAAATTTTGGCTTATGCGCATACGCGAAAAACCAAAAAAAAAAAGATGCTTGATTACATCCAACATCCAATTAGCAGAAATTTAAAGTCCTTAGTGTTGGATTTCTCGCTTTTAGCCATTCCCATGCTAACTAGCCAAAAAATAGTTCAAAAGGGAGGATTTAGTCCAAAATGCAGTTTTTCCTAAAAATTAATTGGCTGATGGAACCAGCGTTCTCTTGGAATGACTTGCTCTTTATTCTCACTAAACCATAGATGGTCTCTGCTGATCACAGGAAGGGGGGTTTCATAATGGCGATCTTTGGCTTGACAAATTTCCTTTGCTAACCTTTATCTTCAGAAATTTCTTGTCTTCTAGTGAATATTCTTGCTCTCTGTCGTTTCTTCTTTCACTAAAGTCTAGTTGGGGCATCTTGTTTAGTACTTGTAGAATAACGATTTCTCTAACTTTTCTCTTTATTATCTTCACCATAAAGTAGTCGTCGAGGTGTCTACCTGAACCGACTCCTTTGCAGCAACTCTGTGGCAACTAACATCTGTATTGCTCTGAACCGCACATACACAGAGGCGCAATAATTACATTAAGGGATTTTGGTTAATTACGCGTCGATCATATCTGGCTTAAAAGCTTATCTGAAGACCCGCCGCATGGATACGTATATTATTAGGCCCGAATCACAGCTCACGCAGATTTCGCTGGCGCTACAAAGCACTCAACACGTTTAAATAAATCGGCACACAATGAGCAAGCCTTCCTTTACGACTTTGGTCTTCCTTCAGCCGAAGGAACAGAAAAAAAAGAAACACAAAACAGACGAAAGCAAACTGGTGATGACTGCTCTAAGAACCACACCAGCTTTATGTGAACAACGATCAAGATTTATCAGATCAGCTGATGATCCTGGCCTGTTGGCGCAGAGGATAACCCACACTATAGCCCACACTATTGCTCATCCATGAAAAGTTTGATGGCGAAAGGACCACTTTTTTCACTTCCTAATAATATGTCTATTGTTTCAAGAGCTCTCAAGGAGTTTTAGGAAATCAGAAGATCGATCCTGACATTAAGTAACTGTAGAGGCAAGTGTTTGGCTATGCTTCTGAGATGTTTCCAAAGATGGGTGAGCTCAGGCTTTGGCAAGTTTTTGGACCTGGAAAGTTCCTTGTTAATGAATTTCGTCGGCAGTTGCACGGGATTCTCGCTTTTTAAGGCCATAAAGGCTAATCCATTCAAGTCCTTAATGTCAAGCAACTTTGTTCCTTTGATGGTTCTCACCATAAGCTGTGAATTCACGCCCTTCACCCTCTCTTAGCTGCTTGGTGACCTCCTGCTTAGGAGGGAGGGTATCGTCATGGAGTCCTGTTAAATGTAGACAAAAGCAGCTCTTAAAGGTCCTTCGCTGGCCACAACTGTTTGCTCTATTTTCAGGATTGTAAAAGACTAAGCAAATCGCCTCCTTCTTCCTCTTTGGCACTCGGGTTTTCTTTAAGTATTCTTGACAATCATAGCTCTTGGTACAGATCTTACATTGGCTAGTGCACGTGGTGTTGAATGAGTCAGGCTCTTGGCTACCCGTTACCTCTATCACGTGATTGAAAGGGTGATGCAAAGTGCGATCATTTCCCCCCCAGCCATTTTATATTTGTCAGAGCCTTTTCCTTTTCTGGACGATCAGGTCGATCTGAGCAACCATCCAAATGACTGAGCGCTCCTCGCTGGAAACCTGGATCGGCCGCAATTTCCACTTCTGCATTAACTAAGTTCACGAAGTCGGCTGCGAAATCGCCCCTCCTGTCACTCTCCTGTTACTTTCTTCTAGGCGCCATCGGCTTTGAAGCGTAAATGGACGCTTTATATGTGACTATGTTTTGCAAATTTTGAAAGTGGTTGAAGGTAGAAAGGACGGTTAGTGTTGATATATCACCCTCCGGCACTGACTTAGCAAGAGCGAAAATCTGCAAAATGTCAGCTCATCCCCTGGTCGGATAAAGGTCGTTAAATTTCCTTAATCTTCTTAAGGTATCTAGGCCGGGGCTAAATATCTGGATCTGCACCCTATATCTGGATATAGGGTACCCATACTTCTCTTTAAGGAGCCTTTTTGGCGTCCGGGTAGCTTCTTTGTCTATCAAGGTGGAGACATCCGTTGAAAAGGTCCTTGGGTTCTCTTTGTAAATACTGCTCTAAGTATTGTAGACTAAAACATCATTTGCGCAGAATTTAGTTTCAACTTGCCGGTCAAAACTTAGTATGAATAAAGAATACTCCAATTGATCCCCAGTAAGCGTGGTCAGTGTCAGTGAAGGCGGTAAATTCTGTAGTTGTTGCTCGTTTAGCAATTCGGTTAACCTGTTTTAGTTGCTAAATAACGCCAAAAAAACGTTTTTGTACTTGGCAGAGATTCTTGCCTCGGTCATCCTACTGCCTCTCTTTCCTGCTAAACTCGGTGACTTGAAACCCATGTGCTAAAGGATTCAGTCTGGGATGCTGCATTAGCTTTGGAAGGGTTGGTTTCGCAGCATTGTCATATAAATCAGCAATGAAGTTCAAATTAGTCACAGTGTTTGAATTGCCACTTATTCGACGGCGTTGACCTGTCTGTATCGATCAATCGGCTAGGAGATCTACCAGACGTTTGCGAACGAGCGATAGTGTAGGACATATTGAGCGAACTTGAGATCTAGTTTCCAAACTCTGTTAGATCGTCTCTTTCGCAGAAGAAACTCCAGCGTAAAGTTTGGTCTATAAAGAGTGGTCAAACCTCTCTCTCTGGTGGGCGTTGCCAATCGTTCGATACCTTCAAATCATCCTCAGTCTCAAGATCGTCCAAAAGTACTAGTGTAGCGTCATTTTTCTAAAAGGTAATACGAAAAAAGCCTGATTCTTTCCACGACATAAAAATATTTTCGCCAGTCGCTAAAGAGTCTATTCCGTTTCTTTACCGACCGACTGACAGTCGCTCCACTGAATGTGAGGGATGATCAATAAAGACCTTTCCTTTTTGGGTGCACTGCATTAGTCTTAATTGTTACTCTGACTGCTTCTCAGCAGTGTCTGTAAGATCCAAAGTGTCCGCCGAAAGTGTCGCTTTCCGTTCCCACTTGTTCACAAATTTGACGTCTCCCGATTTCCTCGATTGCATCCATAACTTACAAGGAATTGTACAGCAAATTGGTCACTTAAATGCGCATTTTATTAAATCAATTACGGTTGCAGTTGCTAGAATAAAACAAAATTAATTGTACACGTTACTAATCATAAGGAATACAAATGAAAGCAATAGACAAGTATAGAATAAGAGAAGACAAGTAAATGGAGCAGAGACCTTGAACTGGTTGTACAGGAAAAATAACCGAAGTTGATATCTGAACGGAATAGATGACAGTTTACTTTGCGAACCTTTAGAGCAAAATGCCCGAAAAGAAGTGACAAAACTTAGACAATTGATGTTAAAGCACAAACAAAAAAAGCTAAAAAAAATTAACACCTAAAAAAAGTCTAAGAATATGAATTGTGGTTAAAAAATGATACGAATGTGAAAACAAAACAAAGAAAAAATGAACGAAACCTTTTGAAAGAAACCCGAGGAGGAGTATATTATTTGTTCAGGACTGCGACTGCAACAATTATTAATGTTGAATCAGATCTTTCGTAGATGGCTTAAATATATATCTTTTAATAAGGCATATGAAGTACAAGAACTTGCTAGCAAAAAGCTTTTTCGATACTAAAGCAAGTTTTTAGAGGCCAAAATGAAGCCAAAGTCAGGAACGTGTCCCAAATCAACATACATGTAAAGACATTGTATTGAATGCTAACAGCAAACACCTATTACGGTTTAACAGTCCAGTATGAGCCAAAGGTGTTTCTGGAAGGCCTCAGTTAATTCAACTTATGATACAAAGGTTGTTTTGGGGGTATGTGGTAGCATTTTACTTAAGACCAAGTGTGGAATTAACTATGTACACGGAAAAAAAAGGTAACGTTTATTATTTGTCTGAATTTGCCAACACGTGCCTTTAAAAATATCAAGATCGTTTTAGCAATTTACCCCTGAGGCGAATGGAAATTGTGTGTATGTATCTGTTGATTTACGAACACTCCTCTGGCTCTTATGAGTCAGTGTACATGCAGGCCAGGTTACACGGACGGTGGGCGCCTTTGTACAGGTCTGTTTTCAATTAATTTACATTTTTCTAGTTATTTTAGCACGGTATCTTTTTGGATTCCTGTCTATTTAAATTTTCTTTTTGATTTTTCTTTTACCAGACATTGATGAATGCAAGAGCGACAGCCATGTTTGTCACGTAAATGCAAACTGTATTAACACTCTTGGCTCTTATAACTGCACGTGCAAGCCTGGCTACACAGGGAATGGGACCAAATGTAAAGGTATTATTAAGGTGGCTTACTACAGTCTTCGGATGAAAACCATCGCCCCTTTAAATTGGAACATTTTTAGCAACTGAAGGTCTCTACTGAACTGTTAATTTCTGTAATTGATGTAAATTAATTGTCATTTACCTTCTAAAAAACATGTTATTGCGTGGTATAACGCGTAGTGTAACCAAGCACCCTAAAGGGGACTGAAAACTAGACCTTTAAAGGCCTTTTTCTTAAAAACTAGCCGTACGACCCCATCTGAAAATTTACTTAGAAATAATTGTTGTTAGAGAGAGAGAGGAGAGGGGGAGAGAGAGGGAGAGAGAGGAGTTTTCTCTGTCTCTCTTTCTGTCTGTCTATCTATAGACAGAATGTTTGCAAAAGCCAAAAATGTGGAATTTTGTCTTTTTTTTCATAATAGCTAAAAACTGTCCACAAGATTTGTTTGAAACAATGTTGACGGTTTCGTCTTTATGTTCCCTGACAATCCTCAAAATTTCAATCCAAGTCATACGGCTAGGTTTTGAGAAAATTTGTGGAAATTGTCTTTTTACGACCTCAACGAACGAAAGTATTGCGCTGCGTCACCGTTCGGGGAAACCCTGCTCGCGAGATCGCGCGCGCACTATTATTTTTACGTTGAAAGTCAATTGAGGCTTTGTGTCACCGTATTAAGGTAGTTTACAATTGTTTGCTCCGTCAGTCAGGACTTAATTGCGCTTTGCTTCGGAACATGAAAGAAAATTTAGATGTTACCAAAGTGGCTACTCAGTTTCCCCAAGTATTAACGTGTGCAAACTGCATCGTGGCAAACCGCCTTCAGAGAAACACCTCTCAACAATTTTTTGTGGACAAAGTCCATGCTCGCTCACCCTGGATCGCACCTATTCAAAGCGGCTCTATGATTGGCCAGCTCGCGGGAACAATAGAAACTTTTTCATTGAAAAATAGTCATGTATGCATTAGTTACTATTTCCCATCACGATGAGACAATATTTCATACTTTAGTACAGCCAAGCAACTTTTTGGACCCTCTTCCTCAGTTCATTATCCTTCGTGCGTATCTTCAATATCACCAGAACAGGTGTTGTGTGCCTTGATGTATGAAGTAAAGTCGACGTGAAAGAGTCCTCCTTCGATTACACCTATTGCTGGTAGTAATAGAAAAGCCGAGTGTACCGGCTGTACCGGGCGTACCGAGTGTACCGGCTGAGTTTACCAAGAAAGGTGGATTAGTCCTCAGATGATCTGGATCGTTACATACATAGTTTTAATTTTCTGCAGCACAATAGTATTTGTTTTTAAAACTAAATAAACTTTTAATTGTTAAAAAAAAAAATGAAATATACGCGTTTGAATACAATGGCATTTGCTAAAATCTAAGTGAAAGGGGGTTTCCCCGCGTTTTGGCCAAATCACTTAGGCCCGGTTCAAACGTCGAACTTTACATGTGTCGAACCCCTATTTAGGTCGCTGACCCAAACTATCAAGTTGGACTTAATTCAGAAGGTTGAACTTTACATGTGCCGAACCTCAGTAATTCGTGGCAAAAGGAAATATCATCCTTACTGCTTAAAATAGGGAAATAAACGGAAAAAAGTAAAATTCACGAAGCCTGGAAATTCTTGTTTTGATTTTAGTGTGATTTGTGTTCTGTTATGGCAAGGAGACAGCTGAGGAGATCGTGATCGTGATATTTGGACAAAATAAAGTAACGCCATAAATTTTAAAATTCATTACGATTTCTTTATGGATATAAAGAAAAGCAGCTTTTTTAGAAGACCGTTTTAAGCTGTCCAGTTTCAGTCTAAAAATCAGCAACGAGAATGCTGGTAACCATCATTACGCTTCTGTGAGTTCTGTCCGCACAGGCGCGAAAACCACTAAATAGCCAATCAGAAGCGCGGTTATGTTAAAAAATACATTACAAAAAAACATAATTTATGCATTAGGTTCTGCACATTTGACGTTCGACGAATGAGTCGAAGTCGATCTTTTGCCGTTCTATTTGACAAGCTCAGTCGAATAGAACGGCAGAGTTGACCCAAATACAAAAGTGCCATTCCTAATTGATTCATACGTCGAACCTAATAATTAGGTTCGGCACAGGTAAACTTCGACTTTTGAGCCGGGCCTTAATTACTGCAAGAAGAAACTGTTAGAGTTCGGAAACTTAGGAAAAAGAATTAACAACTGCGTTTATAACTAGCAGAATCATTCATTTCTGCACTGGATGCCTTTTTATTTAAATTTGACAACCGAAGCTTAAGGTCCTTCAATTGCGTTGTAGTTTCTAATACCGCGATAGCCTGCGAGCACGCTCTCAATTTGAGTGGTCGCGAAAAGTTAGGCGAGAGCGACACGCCAAAGAAAACGCGAGTGCGAGGGATACCGTACATGGAAAGCTTGCTAGCGGGCTAATACCGCGAAGTCGCTTCTTTCTTTTCACGTCGCCATTGCCGTTGTAGTAATTCCCCATTTAAGATTGTTATGAGCCTGAAATTTTGCTATCATGGTAATGGTACGTCAGTCTCCTCTCTTTAGTTGGGTCATGTATCAACAATTTCTCTTGTCACTTACCGTTTCTTATCATCCTTTTTAAAATGTTGTTATTTTGTCCATCTACAAGAAAGATGAGATCAAACTACAGAAACTGTTGTTGTGAGCATGTCCAATTCAAAGTTTCACTGATATTTCATAATTTTACAGTCAAAACATAAAACTCTTCAGAGCATAATCTACCCGCCAGTGAAAAATAGTATTGGAACAAGGAGTATTTTGCCATGAGGTAAAAGCCGTGCAGGCCTACCGACCCTTTTTACACGATGAATGTCTGTTAATTATAACGTGTAGGCCTCGTTTTACCTTGTGAAGATCAACACGATCTAAGCTTAAGAACCAAGCACAGCATAGAAAGTTCGACATTGCGCACCTAAAAAAGAACGTATCCACTCCAGGTTTTAGAGGGAGTGTACGGAAAACCTGTTCGCACTTATTTACAAGAGTCCTCGTCCTCTTCCAGAAAAGAAAATACTAAGATTTTCAAGAACTGCGTTACAAAAAAACACACTTCTAGTATAGCTTCAAGCAGAAGAGGATCGAAATTCACACTCCGTAACTGGTGACGTTAATTAGCCAATTGGAAAGCAAGAATTTCCTATCCTCGATTTCGATCTTCCACGCGGATATTCAGTTAGACAACAGCTGTACCGTTCTCGCCACGACACAGAACAACTAAAGTTGCTCTTATGAAAGCAACTAAATACAAAGCCAACCAGGCAAGTGATGAGGTTCGAGTGGAGAACCGAAACCACGGTCTTCGCAATAAAACAAAAAATTCGAAAGACTGTTAAGCTATTTCAAAAGCTATTACAAAGGGAGGGACTACGCGCTCCAGTCCAGACTCACGTTATCTTGAGAAAAACAAGCTGGAAGTTAATCATTGTTTGAAAAAACGATCTTGACTAAGTCACAATGCAATTCTCCCATAGCTGGTGTAGCCTCAGTTTAAGCCGCAATTCATTCTTCTAAATTTGGATCTGTAAATTACTTAATCCGTGAAAATTTCAGAACATCAAGCAAACAATACTATTAACCTCGAGCTGGGTACAGCGTGATACAACATTGCAGGAAACACATTTTCTTACTAAAGTAAACCGCTTAGTTATTCAGATCCTGGGGCATTTTAGAGAAAATTAAAGAGCCTAAAAACCTTTTTAAGCAGCAATAAAGAGCTTTACGCTTCACGAAAGAGGTTACAGAAAATGCTCTTGCATCAGAGGGAAAATCATCTTCCCGACTAGCCTGTGAACAGGCCTTTGGTGGAGCGGGGAACTGGGGAGAGGGAAAAGCGAAAAGGCTCTCTCTCCCATTTCCCTTCCATTTTCCTCCCCCAAACAGAGAGCCTGTTCACAGGCTACTTTCCGACTAGAAACAAACACCGCACAAAATCAATAAACGTGTCATGACCTCTCAGTATGAAACAATCGGCTAAAATCACATCATAAAACCCTCCAGAGCATAATCTACCCGCCAGAGAAAAAACGCTTTGCAACAAGCAGCATTTTGGCATGAAATAGAAGTCCTGTAGGCATATCGACCCCTTTTTACACTAAGAATACAGTAGAACCTCGATAAGATAACTTGAACTCGGATTACTCGAATTCCCCGGAACGTGAACTAAATATCCTTTCCCTTGATCAAAATTTCACTGAAATTTTCCGCGTTAATTCGAATTTCCCGCTAACTCGAACTTTTTTTTTGTTTCCCTACAGATTTCGATTTACCCGAACTCTACTTTTACTTTTGAGCGAAATGTGATAATAACAACTTAACTGAAACAGTGAGTGATCGCTTTAAAATGACCTGACCGGTTGAAAAGAGAGAGGGTTTATAAAAGCGACTAGTGCAGGAATAGCCAAGATTACATCAATTGTGCAAAAAGAAAATAGGTTAAAATCAAGCTGAACTTACCGTCACTCATTCCTGCACTCATAAATCGAGTGTGACAACGTGCTGGATTTATACTGGTTACAACAAACATCCAACTGGAACCGATTTGCTTCAATGAATAAAACAAATCTCAGACAATTTTTTTTAAAATGATATTAAAAAAAGTCCAAGATTAAAGCCACAAATATTAGACAAACAGCCTCTCCGACACAAGGTACAATGAGTTGTATACGCGCCGCACATCTCCTTTCGATTCTCTCGAGTGACGCGAACGAAGCGGACCGCTTGGGCCGCATTGAATTCTTTGTTGTGATTGGTTCAGTAGTCCGGTACGGAAACAGTCTTATCGAGGCAAAGATAGCCAATCAGAGAGCCGCTTTGGGATGGTGCTGGTCAACCGGGGGGAAGAGACGAGGTCTGGTACCGAGAACCGATGTTCTCACAACTTGCAAAGCGGTCACCTTGCGTGGTGGTCAGCGGATAATTGCAGTGTATTTTATACATGGTAGATATTTCAGAGGCGAGAAACGAACCCGGAGAGGAAATAGTTCAATGACTGAAAATAATAATATCATGCCTCGGAGCCTCTTTGTTTTTCTCGCATATCGTATTTGTCCTTTGGTACTGAAATTGCAAAACGTAAGCTACACTCAGTGCAACCGTATAAATTCTTTAACGACAACAACGCGCGCTGGACTATCAATCGAGTTTATGGGAAGTTTTGCCGGGAGAGGAAAATATTATAGAAGTTATGATGCTGATAAAAATTACTGGAGAAAGTGTCAAATATATCAGAATTGAGTCTGTTCAAGAGAGCTATATAAATACGAGCTTACATCCTGAATAAACAGATATTGATAATAATAATAATAATAAAACTTATATAGCGCCGATATCAATATTACTATTTTCATACACCGTATTCACAAATGGCGGACACGCGGGAAAAAACTGGTGCCTAGTCATGAAAGCGAGGCGTTGGAGGATAAACAAAAATTGCAAATGAAGACTTTCAGTGAAACTTGCAGAGTGTTTAGCACGGATTCCACCTAAAATAACTTTCTACGGACTTCTTTTTAAATACAATTACGTCGGATGTCTTCTGCTTGTAATGTCAAGTAATGATTTGCTGTTTGCAATCAAAAGGGACGCGTATATCTTCAAGGAAACAGGATGATTTTGTAGGTTTGCTGAGCATCAGAAGCTCGACAAATGGACGATGGCTGGAGAAAAGCGGCAAACATGTTGGCCCAAACTTCACATTGAAACCGAGTACGAAAGCCAGCTAACTGCAATTCGGTGAAACAGAAATATAAACAAATCTTGGTGGCAAGAAAAAAAGAAATAAGCGACAGATATATGGCTTACTTGTTAACGCAAGAGACGTCTGCCGTTGAACAAAACAGTTCAAGTCGAGATGGAAAAAAGGAAGACAGGAAAGAACAGGTGACTGAGGTTTCGAAGAAGTTATGTTTGGTTTTTGTTTGCCAGGACGTTATTTTCTGGTCTTTATCGATGAAGGACATCAATTAGAACTATTTTTTTAGTATGAATGCAGGAGCGATCGAGTGGAGTACGCTCAAAATTTCAACTTGTTACTCGGCAGACTCAGTAAGCCGGACACATATCATTTCAGCGAGTAATTTCGTATTTCTTATCTTTGGCTGTTAAGAGTTTTAACTTTATGTTCCATAATATTTTAAAGTTGAAGAATACATAAATAAATAAAGTGATGGTCTTCTTAAACGGATCCAGACTCGAATTTAATTATTCGAAACAGAAGCTTGCCGTGTTCAGTCATGACACAAACATTGCCTTAAAAGTTTAACCTAGTAAAATGTAAGCTTTATACCACTTTTTCACCAAAAGCTCTCTGAGATAATGCCCAAAAGGAGACCAGGCAAATAGCAAGCCATAAGATTCACACACTACAGCTTCTAATTTTTGATAAAATTATTTTTAATTATTTCGCAATGACAAAGAAATCATGAGGTTTTTGCTAAGCTCTGCCAACGTACCTCGAACAATTCGCTCCAAAGCGACGGAATTAATATGATCCAAAGGCAGTTGTAAATACAGACATACATGTATACATAGATATGTATAAAATGACACTGACATGAATGAATAAGCCTCGTGAATGAATCTTTCACCCGCTCTCGACTTGACCTGTTTTGTGTAATGGCGGAGGTCTCTTCCGTTGACAAGTAGGCCATATATCCGTCGCTTATTTCTCTTTTTCTCGCCACCAATATCTGTTTTTATTTCTGTTTTACAGAATTGTAGTGATCTGGCTTTCGTATTCGGTTTCAGTGTGAAGTTTGGGCCAACATGTTTTCCGCTTTTCTCCAGTCATCGCCCACTTGTCGTGTCGAGCTGCTGATGCTTCGGAAACCTACAAAATCATCCTGTTTCCTTGAAGATATACGCGTCCCTTTTGATTGCAAACAGCAAATCACTACTAAACATTAAAAGTAGAATACATCCCACGTTAGGTGGAATCCGTCCTAAACACTCTGCAAGTTTCACAGAAAGTCTTCATTTGCAATTTTTGTTTATCCTCCAACGCCTCGCTTTCATGACTAGGCACCAGTTTTTTCCCGCGCGTCCGCCATTTGTGAATACGGTGTATTAGCGCTTAAAAATAAGAATATTTCAAAAAAAAGAAAAATTACTAAGACTGCATAAAGTAGACAAAGTGCATGAACCTACGAAAAAGAGTTAACACAATTATGTCAACACCAAAATTATAAAAGTTACCTAGACTACTTAAATCGTAAAAAACTGCATAAAACCTACTAAAAACGAGATTAAAAAGCACATAAAATTATAAAAAAGCTTTCTGAAATAAGCATGTCTTGAGCTGGAGTGTCTTTTTAAAAGATGCTACTGGGGGGCTACTCCTAATCGCATAGGGCAAGGAATTCCATAGTTGAAGAGCAGCAGCAGCAGCAGCAGCAAAAGATCGATCTCCTAACTTTGTTGAAGTCTTGAATTTCACAGGGTTTAGTAGCAGTCCATCACAATCGGAGCGTAACTTGTATTTACATGGTTCTTTAAGACCAATAAGTTCCTGGAGATAAAAAGGCAACGGAGATAACATTTCACTTCGTTTATTACGATCGGTCAACACCTTAAATTCAAAGTTAAAATTCAAACGACCCTAATAAACAAATACAGTTGAACCTGTATGTAACGGTCACCCTCGGGACTTGTGCAACCGGCCGCTATAGGATCACTATAAATACTCACTGGGCGTGGTCTAATGTCAATTTTAATGGCGTATCATACAAAAACACTTTATTCAAGGAAACAATAGGACAATCAAGACTCTTTCAAGCGATCAATACTTCGATCAATACTAAAATCAATACACTGCGATCAATACAAAGTTCAGTACCAACTTGTAACTTCAAGGTATAATATACGAAACATTGTGTAAAAATACTATGCAATAAATCTGATGACATCTAAATAGCGTCAGCGATTCTAAACGGCCGATTATCAGCTTACAGTACCTTTGTACATGTAAGTTATTTCTTTATGTGATAATGGATCGCATTCTTAACACAATAAAATACTGCAAAAAATGACATATATATTATGGCTTAGTTTCTGTTTAATAAAGACCTTTCCTTTTTGGGTGCACTGCATTAGTCTTAATTGTTACTCTGACTGCTTCTCAGCAGTGTCTGTAAGATCCAAAGTGTCCGCCGAAAGTGTCGCTTTCCGTTCCCACTTGTTCACAAATTTGACGTCTCCCGATTTCCTCGATTGGATCCATAACTTACAAGGAATTGTACAGCAAATTGGTCACTTAAATGCGCATTTTATTAAATCAATTACGGTTGCAGTTGCTAGAATAAAACAAAATTAATTGTACACGTTACTAATCATAAGGAATACAAATGAAAGCAATTTAGACAAGTATAGAATAAGAGAAGACAAGTAAATGGAGCAGAGACCTTGAACTGGTTGGACAGGAAAAATAACCGAAGTTGATATCTGAACGGAATAGATGACAGTTTACTTTGCGAACCTTTAGAGCAAAATGCCCGAAAAGAAGTGACAAAACTTAGACAATTGATGTTAAAGCACAAACAAAAAAAAGCTAAAAAAAATTGACCCCTAAAAAAAGTCTAAGAATATGAATTGTGGTTAAAAAATGACACGAATGTAAAAACAAAACAAAGAAAAAATGAACGAAACCTTTTGAAAGAAACCCGAGGAGGAGTATATTATTTGTTCAGGACTGCGACTGCAACAATTATTAATGTTGAATCAGATCTTTCGTAGATGGCTTAAATATATATCTTTTAATAAGGCATATGAAGTACAAGAACTTGCTAGCAAAAAGCTTTTTCGATACTAAAGCAAGTTTTTAGAGGCCAAAATGAAGCCAAAGTCAAGAACGTGTCCCAAATCAACATACATGTAAAGACATTGTATTGAATGCTAACAGCAA
This sequence comes from Porites australiensis, assembly GCA_022179025.1. Lineage (NCBI taxonomy): Eukaryota > Metazoa > Cnidaria > Anthozoa > Scleractinia > Poritidae > Porites > Porites australiensis. The sequence continues at coordinate 58,641 of BOPM01001410.1, forward strand.
AAACCTGTTACGGTTTAACAGTCCAGTATGAGTCAAAGGTGTTTCTGGAAGGCCTCAGTTAATTCAACTTATGATACAAAGGTTGTTTTGGGGGTATGTGGTAGCATTTTAGTTAAGACCAAGTGTGGAATTAACTATATACATGGAAAAAAAAAGTAACGTTTATTATTTGTCTGAATTTGCCAACACGTGCCTTTAGAAATTTCAAGATCGTTTTAACAATTTACCCCTGAGGCGAATGGAAATTGTGTGTATGTATCTGTTGATTTACGAACACTCCTCTGGCTCTTATGAGTCAGTGTACATGCAGGCCAGGTTACACGGACGGTGGGCGCCCTTGTACAGGTCTGTTTTCAATTAATTTACATTTTTCTAGTTATTTTAGCACGGTATCTTTTTGGATTCCTGTCTATTTAAATTTTCTTTTTGATTTTTCTTTTACCAGACATTGATGAATGCAAGAGCGACAGCCATGTTTGTCACGTAAATGCAAACTGTATTAACACTCTTGGCTCTTATAACTGCATGTGCAGGCCTGGCTACACAGGGAATGGGACCAAATGTAAAGGTATTATTAAGGTGGCTTACTACAGTCTTCGGATGAAAACTATCGCCCCTTTAAATTGGAACATTTTAAAAATGGAACTGAAGGTCTCTACTGAACTATTAATTTCTGTAATTGATGTAAATTAATTGTCATTTACCTTCTAAAAAACATGTTATTGCGTGGTATAACGCGTAGTGTAACCAAGCACCCTAAAGGGGACTGAAAACTAGACCTTTAAAGGCCTTTTTCTTAAAAACTAGCCGTACGACCCCATCTGAAAATTTACTTAGAAATAATTGTTGTTAGAGAGAGAGAGGAGAGGGGGAGAGAGAGGGAGAGAGAGGAGTTTTCTCTGTCTCTCTTTCTGTCTGTCTATCTATAGACAGAATGTTTGCAAAAGCCAAAAATGTGGAATTTTGTCTTTTTTTTCATAATAGCTAAAAACTGTCCACAAGATTTGTTTGAAACAATGTTGACGGTTTCGTCTTTATGTTCCCTGACAATCCTCAAAATTTCAACCCAAGTCATACGGCTAGGTTTTGAGAAAATTTGTGGAAATTGTCTTTTTACGACCTCAATGGACGAAAGTATTGCGCTGCGTCACCGTTCGGAGAAACCCTGCTCGCGAGATCGCGCGCGCACTCTGGCCGACATTTGTCAAGCTAAAAATGTGTTTTGGACTTGGCTCTGATCCTTGCACGGTCTGTTACAGCACGGTTACCACAACAGAACATTCACCACTGAAAAGGGAATATGGTGACATTTAATAGGATTTTTTAACCTTACTTCATTCTGGATTTGTGGATGATAATACTGCTCCACTTGTGAAACCGAACCACATTTTGTCTTCTTCGCATGGTAGTACGGATATTAGCATGAAAGACAACTATTATTTTTACGTTGAAAGTCAATTGAGGCTTTGTGTCACCGTATTAAGGTAGTTAACAATTGTTTGCTCCGTCAGTGAGGACTTAATTGCGCTTTGCTTCGGAACATGAAAGAAAATTTAGTTGTTACCAAAGTGGCTACTCGGTTTGCCCAAGTATTAACGTGTGCAAACTGCATCGTGGCAAACCGCCTTCAGTGAAAAAAAACACTTCTCAACAATTTTTTGTGGACAAAGTCTATGCTCGCTCACCATGGGTCGCACCTATTCAAAGCGGCTCTATGATTGGCCAGCTCGCGTATGCATTAGTTACTATTTCCCATCACGATGAGAAAATATTTCGTACTTTAGTACAGCCAAGCAACTTTTTGGACCCTCTTCCTCAGTTCATTATCCTTCGTGCGTATCTTCAATATCACCAGAACAGGTGTTGTGTGCCTTGATGTATGAAGCAAAGTCGACGTGAAAGAGTCCTCCTTCGATTACACCTATTGCCGCCAGTAATAGAAAAGACCGACTGTACCGGCTGTACCGGGCGTACCGAGTGTACCGGCTGAGTTTACCAAGAAAGGTGGATTAGTCCTCAGATGATCTGGATCGTTACATACATAGTATTAATTTTCTGCATCACAATATTATTTGTTTTCAAAACTAAATAAACTTTTAATTGTTAAAAAAAAATGAAATATACGCGTTTGAATACAATGGCATTTGCTAAAATTTAAGTGAAAGGGGGTTTCCCCGCGTTTTGGCCAAATCACTTAGGCCCGGTTCAAACGTCGAACTTTACATGTGTCGAACCCCTATTTAGGTCGCTGACCCAAACTATCAAGTTGGACTGTTAATTCAGAAGGTTGAACTTTACATGTGCCGAACCTCAGTAATTCGTGGCGAAAGGAAATATCATCCTTACTGCTTAAAATAGGGAAATAAAAGGAAAAAAGTAAAATTCACGAAGCCTGGAAATCTCACAACTTGCAAAGCGGTCACCTTGCGTGGTAGTCAGCGGATAATTGCAGTGGCGAGAAGCAAACCAGTAGAGGAAATAATTGAATGACTGAAAAAAATAATATCATTCCTCAGAGGCTCTTTGTTTTTCTCGCATATCGTATTTGTCCTTTGGTACTGAAATTGCAAAACGCAAGTTACACTCAGTGCAACCGAATAAATTCTTAAACGACAACAACGCGCGCTGGACTATCAGTCGAGTTTATGGGAAGTTTTGCCGGGAGAGGAAAATATTAGAGAGGTTACGATGCTGATAAAAATTACTGGAGAAAGTGTCAAATATATCAGAATTGAGTCTATTCAAGAGAGCTATATAAATACGAGCTTACATCCTGAATAAACAGATGTTGA
>BOPM01001411.1:41499-53670 GCA_022179025.1 Porites australiensis
GCAGGGTAGCAAGCCCCCTATGTTTTTTCTCACCGCAGTGACCAGAAAGCTGGCTATCGCCAGCTTTCTGTGCGAATATTCTGGTGCATTTTCAGGTACGTTTTCAAAAATTCGGCTAGATATATATCTATATTATTATGTTATTGAGCTTAAATTTGTTGTGCATGTATTCAACTTAAAGTCTGCTGCATTTTTAATGCTTGAAACAGTTCAAAACAGAGGAGCTAGATATGTATATTTATAATATCGGCGTGACTTCAGCCGGGTGCTTGGTGTATTAGTCCGCGAAGCATTATAGAGCATCAAACTGGGTAACACAAAGAAACTCGATTTACGCTTAACATTATCCAACTAGTAATAGATGACATTACAGCTGCCCCCGTTCTGTATATTGTTGGTCAATAGTATTCTTGCTCGTTGTGTAGCTCTTTAATTGAAATATACCGATTCATAATGAAGAATTTCACACATATTGCATACAATAGGTGAGATAAATACTGGAAACGCAAGGTTCCATCACAGGTAACCCAGGCTCTGTGATAGTACCACAGTACGGTTTCAGTAAAATTACAGTGTTTGTATGGGGTAAAAATACCATCCTAAAATTTCTAGGAAATACTAAATAAATAACTCTGCAGTTAGTTGTTGTTGTCCTTACCTCTCCAACGAAGTTTTGTGATAATTTGCAGCAATTTGTTCAAATTTACTCTGTATACAATAATAATATACAAGGCAAGAGACACGAGATGCCATTTTCGCCGACATGCTCTCATTCAACAGAACTTTTTCCACGAAATTCGAACTCCAACGAAAAATAAACATGCCAGGATCGTAGAAAAGGGATAGCAGCAGATATAGAAACCAATGAAGCTTTCCCAGATAGAGAAACGAATCCCACAGACTTTCACAAACTCGAAGGATGTAATCCAAACAGACCGAGAATATGCTCGCCAACTGAGCCGGGCCAGATCAACGCGCGGCCAAGAAAATGATGCCTGGGCACTGTACAAAAAAATTCCATCCCGGGAGTCCTGGGATGACCTTTCTGGGGACCGCTACATCATTTGCCCAAAGTCACCCTCCCCTGCTTGAAAAATACTTGATAGAAGGCAATTGTTCTTCCTAGCCAATCACAATTCGCCAGAGCAAACCCCGCACACGCGCCTAAATTTAAATGGCTACAAAAAATAAATAAAACCAGGATAGTCTGCCTAGTTAAAAGGCGACTTGTATAGCATTCTGAAAAATGTTGACAAGAAAGACGTCCCTGTTTTTTCACGATGGTTCACATATTTAACTGATAGAACGTTCAGTTCTTTACGTCATCCTAACCATTTCGTACGTGCGGGCGCAAACAATAGAAACGTCATCATTACCTATCGATTCCTCGAGGCCCCTATTCAAGCAAATCGAGATTTTTTCTATATTGACTGTATGACTGTATATTTCAACTGTACAGTGTAAGTACTTTCCTTAATATACGCGCGAGTTAGAGTGCCTCATCGGGATTTCGCCTTCTGGGCGAAATTCCTGCGGGGGCAATAAGCAGATGTAGACTCGCGTTTTACCTCGTTGATATTGCATATTTTAATGCTATATTTCAAAGATGTTTACAATTAAATTTTATCTTCTCGAAGTCTTTAAAATCGATACCCTAAACCGTGAAACAATGGGAAACTGATAAACAATGATGTGTTATTGTTTCCTACGACCAATGAGGAAACACCTTACGAGCATCTCCTATATTTCTGTCTAAAATGACTATCTCTTTGTTTTTCTTCTCTTTTACTGAGTCTATTTTGTCTTTTAATCATTTATTTTCCTTTTCAGTTGATTCAGAAAGAGTGTAAAGTAAAAAATAACGAACTTGAGCAGAAAGACAATTATAACACTTCTTGTGAAGGCCCAATTGTTGACCTATAAAAACGCCGATTTTGTTGAGCAGGTGAACAAAATTAATGACTTGCTAAAGAAATGCCTGAAGTTGAGAGTAGCCATCCTTTGATAGCCCTTTTGTTAATATTTCCAGCAACCGATAGGACAAATTAAACACCATAGTTATAATATCACCCATGAATAATTTTACCTTGCTTTATGGAAGAAAATCAAGCCCTTTAGGCATGATTGTCCAATATCGTAGTTGGTGGGTAATTAGCGAGGTTCTGGGCAGTTCTGCTGCAAAGTCTTTTTCAACCATGATGAGCGTTTTCTTGTCCGCTCTGGATTTCCTGACTTTGTGTTTCTTTGGGGGAGTTTTTTTGCTATACAATACAGATGCCCATCAAGGTATGAATTATAGATGCACCTTTAAATGTTAGCTTCATGTTACGAAATGTTTTGTCGCCATAGCTGAGAATCAGATAACTTTAACGTTTCAACATTTTTTAGTTCAAAGACATTCATATGGAAAATTTTAACTCGCAATTACATTAAACTTTTCTTTCTTCTCTTTTCCTTTTTTCCAATTTAAAGAAAATTAGACCAAAAAATCGTTCTCTTTTTAAATTTGTTGCGAAAAGGACTGTGACAATGCCATGCATATGTTTTATTACCGTTTATTCTTTTAATAAATCCTTTTGAAGCTGCTCATAGCATTCTCCATACTTTCTCTTCTTTCTTTGAAACACTCAGTTTATGGTTTCGTCTTTCTGTGTGGAATTCTTGGATTACATTAATTTTTGTATTTTCAGACAGGCAATAAATTGTAACATAACCATTAAAAGATGATTGTCTTCCGCGAGTCATTCTTTTGTATTCCTGAGAATCTCTCCTAAGATTTTTATGGAGGAAATGTCGTACGTGTTCTCGGTCACCTTTTTTTCACTGCGGCTCATTTTCTCCCTGTATTAGTGGCCGCTAGCATTTCTCATTTTGTCACCGCCGCTACAAAATTTTCTTGTTGTTCGTCCAACAGAAAATGTCTCGTTTGTTTTTTTTATCTCTCGCTCTAGATCTCCGTAGCCCTTTTTCTCGTTGAGTTTCGCTTGCCCGGCGTCTTCTCTCTCTTTTTCTCTGTCTTTCTCTTGCTCTATATTCCAAATTTGTGGACATGACAATTAATCTAAGCTTAATACTTTAGACAACTCGGATACAGAAAAAATTTCTGCTTTCCGTTTTCGTCTTTATTGACTCTTTAGCTGCCTCTGCCTTACAAGACACGGGTGGCTATGCGATTTCTCGCCAAAATAACCTTGAGTTGCATTTGGGTTGCCACACCTGTTGATTCAGTTATTTTACATTGGTATGCCTGTGGTGTGGATGACGGTCGCTCGGTTGGTAGGTGTACGGTCACGTGATGACCAAATTTTCACGGATGGGTAGAGTACCACATTTTCTTACCCATGGTGCCCGCTGCGCGCGCGAGAGCCTTGCTATAAGTCTGATTTTACTGCAACCTTAGTTCGCTGCATGCGTGGACCAAAACGTCTTAAGCCAAAATTTCCCTTTTAATTTATCTTTACCTTCCTATAATTTGCGCCAAGTCACAATGATGTGCCACTGAACTATCTATCATATGTTTTGCACATATTTGCTTGGGGCTACTAAAATACGTTTCTTTATGTAAATAACAAGGCACTGCTTGAGGTCTGCCACTGCTTGAGCCGGCAAAGTTATACGAAGTTATGTTTTGTCTGGATATTTATGATCTGGATAGTTATGATCTAGTTTCAACTAAAAAGACACCATTATTTCGCTTAAAAAATTTATCGTGTAATATTTGTATTCATTAATATTCGATTGAAGTTTTTTAAAATGCATCAAACTAATAAGCACCAAAAACTATTAATATTTTAATTTCATGTCATGTCAGCGAGACGTTTGTCTACTCGAATTATTTTAAAGGCTTCTTCCTTTTCTTCTTTCTTTCCCTCCTATGCAGCGATGCATTTACGACAATTATTGAGAAGAATGTTAGATAAATAATTTATGACAAAAATTTTAAGGTGTGTTCCGTCGTTTTATGTAAAATTATAATGACTCTTTCGGAGGAATCTAGCATATTAGCAACTATCAAGGATTTCGTCCATTTGCGTTCAATTAATAACTAAAGAACCGTTCTCAGATATATCAACTGATTCTCAAACGTGTCAATAGTTCATGAATAGTAAACATCATCGCGTTTATGGTTAAGAATCAAAGTTGAAAAGTCCTTCCCGTTAACATTATTATATAAGGTGACGAAATCCTGAACAAATTCGTTGCTCTTCTTATGCCTAATTTCTTGATTTTTCTTATATTTTCCCGCAATTTCTTTCACACCAATTTTTTAAACTATGAATATTTTAATTTCATGTCATGTCGGCGAGACTGTGGGAACATTGACACCTCAGGATAAAATTAGTTTTGCTAAAGTTTTATCTACTCGAATTATTTTACAGGGTTCTTTCTTTTCTTTTTTTCTTTCCCTTCTATTCAGAGATTCATTAATTATGTCAACGTTACGACAATTATTGAAAAGAATCTTAGATAAATAACTGATGACAAAATTTATGGTGTGTAGCATCGTTTTATGTAAAACTACAGTCTAACTTCCACTAACGGCCACCTCTCTACAACGGCCTCTTTATTTTGTCCCCGCGGATAGTCCATGCATTGACTCTTTCTTAAATCTGTCTACAACGGTAGCAGCTACTAAACCGTGTCCCCAGCTGCCAAAATAACCTCTCGACAACGGCCAGTTTTTTCAGCGACTGATGAAAAAGTCAGGAATTGTCACGTTCAAGGTTTATCCGTAAGGGGCGTTGTTGATTAATCGCGGCATCGTTACGTATTTTGATTGTGTTCCATTTATACTGCTGCAGTGAGCATAAATTGTCCACGGTACTTTTTCGTTTTGTCGCGTTAACATTTTGATTCAAAACATTATTCAAGTTTTACGTTAAACATAACTATCCCAATTGTTTTTCTATAAGTTGATTAATATGGCGACTGGCATGGGATACATGATATCATCTTCGCCACACAGTTCACATCTGAAGCTGCACATTCAACCGACAGTTCATAAAGCCTGTAGCTTGAGCTTCTTTCCACGGGCTATTGAACTTCCCTAAAAATCCTTGTTGCACTTCGTGGCTTCCAATTGCCTATTTTTTCAGGGTTACTGGTCCTTTAATTTCGATACCAAGTCGTTTCGACACGAACTCAAGCAGCAAAATTTGCACAAAAATTTTACGTGAAACTATAAATTAAAACTCGACTGAATAAACTTGCATCGAGACGATCGGTAACCTTTCTCAGCAGTTAATTTTTGACAAGTGAGGGATCTATTAACCAATCCCCCTGCTACAATGCTTTTTGGAGTTAAAAAACATCTTTTTTTGAACCATTTTTCAGATTGTCGCATAATTCTTTGTTATCAGATCCTTATTTAAACGGAAAATAAATACTCTAATCCATGAAACAAACTACAATTAAAGCATTATCTGTTGTCCGTTTCTCAAAAAGGTTCATTTCCACTCTTTTCTGGTTTTGGATAACATTTAGAATTTTGAATGTCATATATTTTTTAGATTCTTGTGCATTTTTTTCTCATAAGAATCTAAATTGTCATAATCGTAGCAATAACCCATAAGAAAGGATTGAGTTATTTTTGTAGGTGGATGCCGACGGGTCCAGTTTATCCCATCTGAGACTGGATATTATTTTAGAGTCCACATGTTCTTAAATCTTTCCATTGACGCGTCGTGCGAGCATCGATGCGTCATGGAAAGTGAATGTGTGTCCATCAGTGTTGGTCCACCAATAAACGACAAAGTGATATGTGAGTTAAGTAACTCTGATCAGTGGCATCACCCTGAAGATCTTCAACCAAGACAAGGCTGGACATACAGAGGGGCAGAGGTATGAGTTACAGACTTCAAGGTCATGACATGAGGCTGTTCTCAATAACACTTGAGCTGAAGGTTAATGATGATCAAAATTCTTTGGCGCCGCCCGTTTAGTTCCGTTGGTAAAGTGCTGGTCGGTAAATTGGGTTCAAACGGCCAGGCCGAACCTCAAACCACAGTGTTAAGAACAATCTGGCTAGATCATGCTGGCTTATAATGGTTAAGACTTTGTCTAGGTTTAAATGATCCAGTCATTGCGGGGGACATTATTTTTGGCCGTCTTGTCTCTCCATCCTTCCGGAAGGAACTGTGAGAGAATGCACACTGTAGCCTCTCACGCAAACGTTCTCAAATTTTCGTCACGCGTCTGTCTTTTCAACAGGAACATGTGATGAAGTCCCAACGACGTCCGCTTAGGAAGATGCGCACAATGCTGTTTGGAACTGAAAAGCAAAGGGTTTTAGTACGTAGACCCGCGGTAGTGTGGCTTTCAATAACCGATAAGGGACGATAGTGATTGTCGCAAGATCAGTGTCCCGGCCATGCATGAAGCTACTTAATTGAATTATACGATATCTCCATGATAATCTGGCTGTACTACTCTTTATTTTCCTTCTTGTTGGGCGCCCTAACCTAAAACTCGTTTTCTTCTTACAGAATCTATGCTGCAGTAATCCTTGCCTTAACAACGCCAAATGTCTCCTCGGTTATAGCGACAAGAGATATATTTGTGTATGTACATCTGGACACACAGGGGAACACTGTGAAACAGGTATCAGAGTGTAAAATTCAAGTCATATTGCTGGTTACAATATGTGAGAAACAACAAAGCCGTAAAACATCAAAGATATTCATAAACGAAAGGAGAAAAGTGGTTTACAGGCTGGGAATTTTGATATTTTGCCTAGTCTGTTGAGTTCTTCAGAGATAAATACCACAACGAATGGTATGAATTCCAACAAAATAGTTAGAGGTGTGACGTCACGTAACCATGGTAGCAAAATTTCCGGGCCGGTTTGTTCGAAGTCCGGGGTTAAGATAACCCAGGGTTAGTGGGAAATTTGAACACAGATGGGAGAGCTCAAAAAACAAATTCAGTTTAATTCTCTTTGTAAACAATTTGATGAAAAGAATAGAGAGAAGTATCCGAAAGAACGCTTTTCATAAAAAGAAGAAAATCTTAGGTTAAAATTTAACCCCGGGTTAGCGTTCAGGGCGGAAAAACGTAATGAGCATGCGTGAACTTTTTTGCCCAGATCCCCTGGCCGGGTTTAAAAAAATGGGGGATTTCAAATATTTTATTGCCTAAAAATAAAATGCTTCCACTCATAACCTGGTAAGAACAGGCAATTTTTCTTCAAAAGTTGCAAGCTGTGGTTATAACGAAGAATACGTCATAGTAAAACGGACTTTAACGACATTAATTTCCTTGCGTTGTACTGGAAATGTGCATGCGTAGGTCCGATTTTTTTCAAGATGCATTCACAAAATGTGTTCATATAAGGACGTTCCTGGATATATAAGGTCCGGAGCTCCATTGTGGACACAAAAACAACATATCTTTGGACAGTGATTTGCCCAAAAAAATTAACGCTTGCCCACAATGTGTTTGAAGGCACTGAACTTGTCGCACTCGAGCTGATATTTTAAAACCCTCGCTCGATCGGACACTCGTAGTTTCGCAGATAACTAAAATATAAACAAAATCCTCAATGTAGAAGTTATTGCGTTGATATGCGGGCAGAAAAAAGGTCAATCTTTATCTAGTAAAATCTTCCCAAAAATCGGTTTTAAAGCAACTATAGTTTATTTTTAAACTTGATCGTTTCGCGTACTAAGAGATAAATATAAATTATGCTTTGTGTTGTCAAGTTGAAAATGCGTAACATCTGTCAAAAACCTACACGTAAGTAGGGTTTCCTTCAAACAAAGTTAAAATTACATTATTGCAAAAACTTCTTGCTGACAATGAAGAAATGGATTTTTTGTACGAAAACAACCTACCTAAAGATCTTAAAAGCAAAAGATCAGTTGCAGTGAGCTTCGCAGCTAAACCATGATTCACCATGTAGCTCTTCTCCTCGCTTTAATAACTCAGTGAATAACTGGTCCATGTGAGGGTCTTCATTCAAGCAAATTAAACTCAGCCAATCGTTACAAAATTTAGAAAAGTGCACATAAGAGTATTTGTTTTGCTAGCTTCAGACAAATCCAGCTCCAGCAATTCAGTGTTACGGGTAGAGTCAATTGTTTTGAAGTGACTGCCGGCAGTTGTCCTCTACTTCACAGCGAGTGAAATGGAAAATTTGCGTACAGAAAGTTATTTCTTATAAAGAACAGAAACTTTCACAGTGCAGTGGAAAACAAAACTATGTAATTAAAAGTGAAGAAAACTCTGACTACTTATAGTATTTGAGCAACAGAAAAATGATTCTTTTCTTCTAGAGTAAGTTTTCGAATTTTGCAGCTGGCTAAGGCCATGCGCGGTTAGCAGACTGCACGCGCGCTTCGCGCGCGACGAGATTATAAACTCGCTACGCTCGGAATAAAATTTAACTTAGTTTCTAATTATTTTTTTTAGAACGTTTAATGTATAGAAGAAAAAGTTTCCAATATTCGTAGTCAGAATAATGTATATTATCTTTAATGTATTATAAATTTCTGTATACTGTTGTTGTATTTGTGGCTAATGGCAAAAAAAAATGAATGGATGAATGTGTTTAGATTGAATATTATTATATATTATATTATTTTATTATATATCAGTTTTGTATTTACTATTTTATTAGTTATCTAATTTTGCACGCCCCTAATGGAAATCCAGCTTTTGTTGATTTACGCTAGCGTGGCTAAATAAAATTTATCTTCACTCTCTTATCTTATCTTGTAAAATTTGCATTTGCATTTTCTTGCTCTTTTTCCTTTGCTACTTAGATATCGATGAATGCAACAATGGCAGCCATGATTGCCACCAAAATGCAACTTGTGTAAATACCATTGGACACTTTCACTGCAAGTGTGAACCGGGTTTCACTGGAAACGGGCGAAATTGTTCAGGTAAATTTTTCGTTTTTACACTTGTGCGATGACTCAAGGAACGTCAACCACTTCCCAAGAAAGCTTACTGACAGAACAGAAACGCGAAACATTTTTTCAGTTGGAGGAACTGACTAGTGACTTTAAGTGGGAAGGCCGACAAGACTCTCACCTTAGAAAACTTTTTCCGCAAAAAGTGGAGGGGGAGCTAACGCCCTCCACCCTTATTCCCTCGGCTCCACCTTATTTTTCAAAAGTTTCTTAAATGACTTGGTCACATTGCGTTGATTGTAGTGAACCCTTTATTAACCTGCAATCATTTATTTTTTCTTGCAAGACTGTTCACAAAAATTTCACCACTTTGAAAAAAAAACAAGATCTCCCAACCAAAAGAGGGGCTGATGTCGAACACTTCACTATCGATGGAACTCGGTTTCTCGCCTTCGCAAACTATAAAAGTGGTACCGAAGGACTTAACACCGACTCTTTCATCTACAAACAGAACGATTCCACTGGAATTGTTTTCCTTTATCAGACTTTAGGCACACATGGAGGCATTGACATGGAATATTTTAAAACTGGTGATCAACATTACCTGGCTGTCGCAAATCATTATGATGGAACTTCGTACCGACTGAATTCAGTTATTTACCAGCGGAGTCTGAGTCAGGAACAATTTGTCGTCTTTCAAATCATTGAAACATTTGGAGCACACAGCCTTGACTTCTTCGAAATAACGAATGAGCAGTTTCTTGCCATTTCAAATTATTATGATGACTCCTCCTTCAGTATCAACTCATTCATCTTCAAATGGAACAGAAATAAATTTGAAAAGATTCAAGAGATAGCAACCGAGGGGGCTGCTAGTTGCGAGACTTTTAGGATCAGCAATGAAACTTTCATTGCTTTTGCACACCTCTTTACCACACATGAGCAGCATTTAGTTCAGTCAGCTGTGTTCAAGTGGTCAGGGCAGCAATTTGTCAAACTGCAGTCTTTTCAGACATATGGCGAAGTCCGAGATGTGAAGTCATTCACTGACAACGGTTCTACTTTTCTCGCCTTTGTAATCTACAACAACGGTACGCAACACAATATCAATTCTGCCATTTACAAGTGGAATGGCAGTCATTTTGTTCCATTTCAGTCGATTCCTACTCGTGGAGCATTTGGTCTGCATCCCTTTATCATGTGCAGTCAAACGTTCCTTGGCATTGCTAATCATCTTGATGACGACGACAGGTTCAACACCAGGTCAGTGATATATCGGTTTTCTCAGGAGCAGTTCACTGAAGATCAAGAAATCTTAACTTAGGGAGCTTTTGATATGACGTCATTTCAATACAAAGGCCATACTTATCTGGCAGTTGCAAATTTTGCGAATAATTCCAACAAGGGCAATATCAACAGTAGGCTGTATAAGTGGACATAATACAGAACGCCTCGCCAACAAAGATCAATAGTTACCTCTTGTAGACTTTGCAATGGAGGGATGTCACTTTAGTAAACATAGTGTTCGTTATATCGAGGTATAAGATAGTGATAGAGGTATAACATAGAGGTGTGCTTTTCAATAGAAATTTTAATCGCCTAAAGCTGATTTAGCTCCATATTATCATAGGTGACGAATTACTCCTAAATTTTGGCGCGAAATTTAATTGCCATGGCAACCTTCCGTACGTCTCAGTGTCACGATGGAGACGAAGTTTTAAAATGCCGTGAATGAAGATGTCAGGGCACAAAAAGACGCGTAAGAAAACATGAACACACATCAAGAAGGATTCTAACAGGTATTTTGTCAAAACATTTTGAAAATTCTGAACTTAAGCCAAATTTAAGGTCTAAACATTTGGGAGGACAAACATGTCAAAAATTCACGATTGCTAACGTAATTCGCCACCCATGATATTTTAATATATAGATTTAGCCAGGGCTAAAAGCGAAGCTCTCATTAATAAATTCATAATTTAAATCAAACAATAAACTTGCAATCCACAGATCAGGGCACATTAATTTGACTTTTGAGGCAAAGGCTAAGTGATTTTAGAGAAAAATAATTTGACAGTCCAAGAGTGAAACAAATTTTACATCGAATTATTAAATAGTCTTATTTCTACACCCAAAACTAGCAATCATGTTCGATCACAGTAGATTAGGTCTGGAAAACAAATAGACCTATTCGAGTATTGTATTTGCATTAGCTGTTGCATCATAATGTGGTATTCACCTGTCTCTCCAACTGACATTGCTCCGTTAGAGAGACTATGGATAATTGCACAACCCCGAAATATAATTTTAAGAAACACACGCGCCACGATAGTCCTTGGTGGCAGCCATTTACACGTTGCATTCCTCTGTCTAAAAGAGAGGCCAAAATAAAAATCAGGCCGGATTTTTTGTGTTCGACAAGTTTAGGTTACTAGTAAATCTTGGCGACGAATCTGGTGGCGTGTAAACCAGCCTTTTAAACAGACCTTTTCTCATCACGACTCAGGTAAACAGTACTATGAGGCCCTTTTTTATCATACAGACCTCGGACAGAATTTGTTCTTTTTTGCCCTATTTAAACTTATAATTCTGCAGTTTTTCACAATTTTGCGAAGGAATTTGCACTCATTCAATATCCACGACGATCAAAGCACGCGCTTCCTTTGCACAACAAAATATAGCATTGAATTATAAAAGGTTTTCATGAAGAGAATTCTATAATGCCGGGACTTTTCACTCAGAAAAATCTGGTCCTATGTGATATGCAGGGTAATAATTATGGGCTTTTAATGAAAACGATAAAAGAAATTCCCAAAATCACTCTTCGGCCAGCCGGACGGGTTCTCACTTTTGACAGGCACCAAATTTGCAGTGCGATTAATAGAGTTACAATTTACGCTTCAACATAATAGAGAAATTGTTATGTTTAGGTTTTATTTCCCTTTATTTATTAAACTGTATATGGTTTTGTTATGAGTAGTCTTTAAAAGCGAGTGATATTTACGCGCGGCGTTTTGAGTATTCCTGCATGCGATGTTTATGTTCGACTGGAAACAACCGGTGCAGCGATAAAAATTGCGAGAGGGACTACAAACAATCAATAAAATAAATATAATTCGGTGAAACATGTACAGAGACAATAATTTTCATTCACGAAGAGAAGTATTGAGAGTAAAGTGTCTGAAAATCATGAGTCAGGTAAGCATAAGCTTATTTATGTTTGAAGCGGGCTTCCCGGTGTTTGCTCTTTTTCAAGATGAACTCGAGGCAAGAAAATCGCTCAGAGCTTTCTGTTTACAGCCAAAATCATAACTAAATA
>BOPM01001412.1:8888-20760 GCA_022179025.1 Porites australiensis
GAGTCGAAGTGGCTCCCTGTTTGTTACCGAAAATTTTTGGAGTCAAAGTGACTCCCTCCGTAACCTCAGTGGAGTCATCTGAACAATTTTGGCGTAAAATACGCCAAATTTGGCGTATTTGCGAACCCTGAGTTAACAATTATTCCTCGAGCCCGAATGGGCTCTGAGTCAATAGCCCGTGAGGCCGAGGGCCGAATGGGCTATTGACTCAGAGGCCATGAGGGCGAGAGGAATAATTGTTTTAATAAAATCCAACTAGTTGGTCAAAAATATCGGGAATAAAAAAAATTTAGCTGGTTAAAGCTAGACTTTCATCCTTTTTTTGCCGCCAAAAAGCCCGCGCTTTTCGCTACTAATGGGCTACAACATATAGCCTAGTAGTAGCTCAACCAATCACAACGCAGCATTGATAATAGACCACTAGTTGGATTTTACTAAAAACGTTTAGCACTTGGTTTGACATAACCCCCCACGCAGACGAGTTCCCCTAAAAACACCTGCGTGGGAGGCTAGCTTTCACATCGATGACGCAAACCTTGTGCTAATCAAATCACTATTCACAAAAATTGTACAGAACTCAGACTATGTTGAACATGGCACCGGACGAATTTTCGACTGGCTGAAAAATTTGACCTGACACTTTGTTCACACGAGATCGTTCAATATTTTCGCTCTGTTCACACGGAACTTTGAACGGCTAAGCGTCTAAATTTTTGTACCGTTGAGGTTGTTCCGTGTGAACGCAACACCTATATCCACGAATTTTCAACTGGTTTAAAGTTCATCCACTGCCGTGTGAACACAGCTTCATTTCTTCAAAAGGTGGATAACGCAATCAACCGCATACAGTACAGCTCAGATATAAGCGACCAACGCACACGCAAAACACACGAACGCACGTTTTTTTAGCTTTTGCTTTTGTTATTCACTGTTTAATGCTTCATCTTTGTTTGCTTTGTTTTCCCAAACAAAAGAAAAGAAAATGCTCCCGAACTGCCGATATGAATGAATGGTATTGAATATTCTATTTCTGTCAAAGCTTAGCTTATTGACCGAAAACATACCTTCTGACTACCCAGGAGGTGGATAGCGCAATCAACCGCATAAATCTCTATCCAGTGCATAGCACAATTGGTTTTCCAAAGACAAATCCGCTGAATAGTGCGGATTTATCCAGTGGATAGCGCTTTCCTACGTTTGAACAACCGAGGCCTTAACAGTAAAAATAAAAGCTAAGGGTACACAATTTAAGTTGGCAACCCTTCATTTAACCCCGTTTTCTAAACGAACCAGCATTCCTTCAATTCACCACTTTTGTTTTACGACATTTAGGGTCGTGTCGTTTTAAGACGAAATGAAGATGAAATGCGAAGGAGAATAACTGAGAAAATCATCACTGAGGCAAACAAGGAAAATTTGCAAATAAACATACCACCAGCACGTCAGGATCAATTTTGTGAATCTTTGCCATAAATAAGCCGAGAAGTGCTCTCTCTGATGCAGTGATCTCCATTTTAATTTGCTACAGAAAAAAAAACGAAAAGTGTTAACGCAGAAAGACACAATTTCGTGAACCGTTGCAAAAGATAATTCGTGGGGTCAACGTCCCCCTTAAAATTAGTCATCTATCCAAAAGTACCGTATTTATTCGATTAATCGCCCTGGGCGCTTCTTAAATTTTTCGAGGTGGGCGCTTATTCGAGGCTGGGCGCTTATTAAATTTTCACCATTTTCAGCAAGTGAAGTATGTTTATTTTGCAACAAAACAATAAATGCTAATAACAAAACGTGAAGAAGTAACAAAGCAAGGTTTCTGTAAAATAATCTGAAGAAAACTCCGTCCTCGGGGAAGTCACTCATTAGAATTCATTCACTCAAGTGGGTGGGGTGGGGGTTAGCGCTTATTTGAGTTTGATTCGAGGCCGGGCACTTATTCACTTTTTCTGCCTTTAGGATGGGCACTTATTCGAGATGGGCGCTAATTCGAGGTTGGGCGCTTGTTCGAATAAATACGGTAGTTATGATCCTACAACTTTTTCTTTCTTTTTTTTATTGGCCAAAGGAATTGAAGAAAATGCATCAATGCATATCACAGCCATGAATGCAACGTTAATGGTTTGCTACAAATACGGTACAGTATTTCAATATTTCGCGTCTTGAACACTGGGGTGTCTTTCTGGACTGGAAGCCTTGAACAGGGTGTGGACGCTTGTGGTGAGTGGTCTACATGAGCGGTAATAATGTTTTTTAAAAAAATCGTATTCATTAATTCAATGATGTCACTTTCTAAAAGAGATTGAATTCTGTATGCGAAGCAAAATGAATTAGGGTCACTAGGAAAAAAACGTATCTTTTCCTGAACAATGTAGTAAAATGAACGGTGTTTATCTTAAACAGAGTCAGGGATTGAAGGGCTTGGCATAAATCCCCACCTAAACCCTTCCCTTGAGGGACCCATGGGGAGATTGAGGGTATGCCTCTTCCCAATTTTTTTTTCTAAAAGTTATTTTTTTCAATGCTGATTTTGCGCTTTGACTTAAATGTCTGTTGAATGAAGGGTTTGGTAGAAACTGTAGTGCTTATGGTTGTATCGGTGCAAAACACCAAATATTCTCTACCTCTTGCCGATTCAGAAGTCGACTTTACCTTTTTTCTGACAAGATCTTTAAAGTCATACGGGTACATCTGATCATTTGGCTTGCTAACAGCTGAAAAACAAAGATGACCGGTACAAACTCTCGCAGAACTAGTAATTTAAAAGGTAGGCTTTCATTTTCATATCAGTAAGAGTCATTCATGACGCTAGACCTAACGAAATTACGGCGGCGACGGCAACAAAAACACGAAACACAATAGATTTAGAGAGCAAAACAACAACTTTGCACGTGCATCACGCGTTTTTGTAAATTTCTTTGCCGTCACTGCACAACTACAATTTTAAGTTGACTTGACAACGGAAACGGCAAAACGATTAATTTTACCATCACTAGGGAGCTTAAGCCACAACGACGGAGAAAGCTACGAAAACGTCACTTAAAAAGTGAATTCGCGCTGCCTCAAACTTAATCGCGCTTATTCCATCTCGTTTAATTCGTCAAATGTTGGCAATTTTTTGGGAGTTGAGTTCTGAAGGACTGTACCAAAGTTCAAGAAAAGAAAAAGAAAGTTGTTGTCCTGTGTTCCCGTCCTCGACAAAACGTGAAATTAGGCACGTTCACGTCGTACTCGTGCAACGACTGCTAAGAAATGTACAAAAAAGCGTGATGCACGTGCAGAGCTGCTGTTTTGCCAATCCAAACCTTTTTCACTTTGCCGTTCTCGTTGCCGTCACCGTCGTCGTTGCTTAGGCTCCCTAGCTCTCTGAACTTGACGCCGTCCATTGTCGTCATTTCCAACTTAGTTTCCCTACTTTCACTTGGTATGAGGGCGATTGTAATGGCACCTGAGCTAACCATGAGGTACTTCATTTAACTTACCACAAAAGTGATATTGGAATTTCTGTTTTGGAGCAGCCTTATCTAAGGACACGTCATGGTGAACCAGAGCTGACACAGCCAAGATCTAAACCACAACAGAGAAAATAAAATCAAATGACCTGGAAATTCTTCTCACCAGAACGAGGAGG
Source organism: Porites australiensis (assembly GCA_022179025.1). Classification (NCBI taxonomy): domain Eukaryota; kingdom Metazoa; phylum Cnidaria; class Anthozoa; order Scleractinia; family Poritidae; genus Porites; species Porites australiensis. The sequence continues at coordinate 12,514 of BOPM01001412.1, forward strand.
GGTTTCCCCGAGGGGAAGGACTCCCATATGAAGCTATATGAAAGCAGCGGGAGTTCTCGTCATCCCGCTTAGGGGTGTAAATTTCGGGTTTTGGTCTCAGTTATGGTGTTCTGGGCAAAACGCCATTATATTTAGCCGTAAAGGTCTCTGTTAGTGTTGCGCGCGAAGAAATATTAAAAAATTAAATATTTTTAATTTGTTTTATTTCCTCGATTTATGTAATCAAAGTTTAAAATGGTCTCTTTTTGGGGTCCAAAAAAGGTTGGGCCACGCCCAGATTGGTCTCCTTTAGGGGTTTAATTCAAAGTTTCCGACGAGCATCCTTTCCTATGGGAGTCCCCTTCCCCGCCGAGGCTTTGACCCTTGTTTTAAGAGAGGAGTAAGCCTGACTAGGACATCAAGGCCTAAATCATACTTTTCCCACTGAGATGGGGGGGGGGGGGGGCAGGAATACGTTGTGGGTATTGAAGGCCGTCTTCAGTGAGAACCAGGTTCTTAAGCAGCACCTCTTCTCACAAAAAATGTTCACTATACAAGAACTTGTTGATTGTTAATCCCAAATCACAAGCCCTGGTCCAAAGTCAATTCATCTTCACAGGAAGCCCAACAATTGAGGTAATCCAACTTCACAGGTAGCCCATCTCTAGCATTGCTGAAGGTATTCTTAACAGGCATCTCATTATTGCATTTCAAAAAGTAAAACGTGACATTTTTAGGGCTTGATTTTACTCATTGCTTACCTCATGGGTGTGAGTCTTGGTGTTTAACATGGTCCTAAAACTAAGGCTCATGACAACCTACACAAAACATAATAATGAGAATGATATTGATACTGATTATGATGATATTGATAATGATAATGATATTGGTAATGATAATGATATTGATAATGATATTGTTAATGATAAGTAATGGTAACAGGACTGAGTGGAGTCAAATTCAGTCTGTAATCATACGAGTGATTAACAAAATCGGACAACCGCGTAGCGGGAGTCCGATTTGTTTAATCACGAGTATGATTACAGACCGAATTGGACGACACAAAGTTCTGTTACCAAGTAATCATAACTTTAACAAAATTTGTGACATAATAGGTTATTTTTTAAATCAAAACACAAGAAATCCGAAATTTTGTTTTGCTAGCAGTGAAAAAAAAAAGCCATTTAAGCGCGCGCATGATGGCGCATACTGTCCAATTACTTAGGCATGCCGCGTACTGTCCTATTTAACTGTCCAATTAAGGCTGAAATCAGGGCAGTTGATAGCCAATCAGAATTGACAATTTTGTGATAGTTATGATTATGATAATAATAATAACATTGATATTGATGATGATATTGATAATGATAATATTGATATTGATGATATTGATAATGACGATATTGATTAAGATGATATTGATAATGATAATGATATTGGTAATGATAATGATAATGATATTAATAATGATATTGATATTGATAATGATATTGATAATGACGATATTGATACTGATAATGATATTGATATTGATAATGATAAATCATAATGATAATGATATTAATAATGATAATGAAAACCAGCAGCACTAGGTGTTAGCATGCATCCCTCTTCTTTACTTGCTCGCTAATTTTTCTGTTACAATCTTACCATAGGCGGAGGAGGACTTTGTTCACTTGCTACTTCAACATGATCAGGTTTTGTGACTACAGCCTGCAAAATAGTAATAATGATGTTACACTTAATGAAAACAAAATAAGGAAAAAAAAAGTATTGTCCAGATACTGAACAAAAAAATGCCTACCTCAACTTTACACCAACTAACAGGTTGCTGTGGGAGCTCTGATGAAGGCAAAAAATTATCTGTTTAATTTTTTCCAGTCTTGTACATACAGTCAACAACAACATAAACCTCAGTACAAGGAAAACTTAGGGACAATAATAAAATATTAATTTTTTTATCGTTGAGTATTGACAATTATTGTGTTGAGGTGTGGGTATTTTATGAGTGCTTTTTATATTACATCATATGGTAATTCCACCAAATGCAAAGAAACTGCTCACAACCATTTTAAGGCCGTCATCAGGGGCCAGGGACTGGGGATTTCCCCTGGCAACTATGAGCATGACACCTGGCTTCTTTCATAACAAACAAAAGGAAAAGAAAACCAAAAGAACTTCTGAGCTGTTCAATATCTGGCAACTTTTGACATCTACAGCTGTAGCCCCTGCCTATCTTTAAAACAAGTACCATTACTTGATATCACAAGTGTCAACAGTCTTTCCTATTACGCTACTGGCTAGTTTGTACATCAATATTACAATGCTGCATACTGAGGTTTTATTAACCATTTGCTAAGTAATGGTCAGTGAGAAGACTTACGAGGCATCTTAATATTGAGCCAACAAGGACCTTTCATCTTCCGACTCAGGAGAAGGAGTTCAAGGCTGAAATTAGAAGACGAAAAGATTCCTTTAAAGAGAAATAACTCCAGATCACAAAACCAAACTCCATTCTGATGAAATAATGTTTACCATTTTCAGAAACGCAAGAGAAGATTGCAAATCTAGGAAACAGTTCATTTCATGATAATGCCTTCTTTAATGTTTAAATCCTACAGCTTTCAAATCTAAGCAGTTATATTTCATCATTATTTCCTTGTTGCTTTCCAACATTCACTATCTAATTATAACTTTGGCAAGTTCACTTCTGAAAGTCAACAAACATTAACCCTTTAAGTGCCAATAGTGACCAAGATCAATTTTCTCCTGACAATATCCACACACTGTCAACAGATAAGTTATGAGATTTAATAAAGTGATCACCCAACAAAAATGCCTTGATCTTTTATCAAATTCTCTCAACTCATTCTTTAAGGAAATGTATGGAGATCAGTTTGGAGAACTTGTATGTGGATACTGGGGCTGAAAGGGTTAATTTTGAATCATTACCTTGATGTATTGGTACCAAACACATGACTGAATGTTTGACCAGTGAGATCAGATGGTAACTGAGGATAATCCGCCTGTCATGAATAATGTTGTCACAAATTAACTCCTTTTTTCATCAACACTGTAATTGACCCTCCTTCCCTTTCACTTTCACCCCCCTCCCCCCCCCCTCCCCTAGTGCCCTTACTGGGGAAGCAGCGTGGCCAAGTTGTCTTTAGATCAGACTCCCAATCCGTCAGTCCCGAGGTTCGAGTCCCACTTTGGCCACTTGCTGGATTTGTTCTTGGTCGTCCCGAGTTCAAATCCTAAGCCACGCTTGTAAATAGCCAACTGGTTGCCTCCTCCAAGTTTTTTTTTATTCCTGTTATGTTCTATTTGCATTATTTGTTTCAGAATTATTTGACTGGAGTGCCTATAAACTAGCTGGATAAGCTAAGTGCACTTTCCACTATAAACAAACCTTTTAACCTTTTTAAGCCTTAACAACTTAGAGCCCATCCTGGCACCTTCCCTTCTCAAATTAAAAGAGCCAAAATCTTTCAACAAGTGACCTTTGTTAAAAACACTTCCAGCAACCAAATTATCACCTACAAAATCACATGACCTTTTGGAGTTAGATTCAGGGAACACATTTCCAACACTAAAGCAACAACAAAGACATTGGGGGAACCCCCTCAAGTATTCAGGTCACGCCCTGGATATCGCCGCCTCCTCCTCCTCAATATTTGCAAGGGAAGATAACATGTTTAAATTAAGTGTCATGGACAACATTGAAATCAGTTGTCGGGTTCCAACATTGAATATGCCAGTTACGAGCTTCCATGATCTACAGAACTGTTTGTCACCTGATTCACAGTATAAATCACTTGAAAAAAAAGGAAAGATTAAAACTCCATCACTTGATAAAGATTCCAAGATGGAATGGAAAGCTTGTGTGTCTTAAAAAAAATTATTTTCACAAGTCTAAAAACTGGTATACCGGTATGTTTGTTCTGTTATAACCTAAAATTTATCATCTCTCACCAAATATTTGACCTCCAAGTACTCTGATGTCACAGGAACATCTTGAATCTCAAATGCATAAGCCTTTTGGACTTTCTAGGGGCATAAGTTACACACACCCATCACCAGAAATGCATAAAAGTGGCAACAATCAAAATTATTTAAACAATCTGAACTACCCTAGAAATGAACTTCATGATCTTGTGCTTTGTTGCAATCTTATCATTAAACTCCCGAAAAAGAAATAACAAGAAAGTGATGAAATTTAGCCCCCTCAATGTCATGGTTATTGTACTATGATCACCATGGGAAGACTAAAAAGTGACCAACATCAATTTTCTCCTAACGAGATCATTGCACCATAAAGAGAAAATGTCAAGATGATTAATAACTTCCTAAGGTAAAACCCTTTCATCTTTTACTCTCTCCCTCTCAAGTAATTCTTTGATGGAATATGTGGAGATCAGTAGAGAGAATTTTGTATGAGGAGATCGGTGAACCTCAATACCCATTTTAATATGTGGAAGTTGGCCACCAAGGGTGGGGGTGGGGGTGGGTATTAGTCAAGAGAGCACCATGCTTTACTAGTAAAATTTAAAGGAGGGGGCTTAAATATCACTCACTAGGGGAGGAGTTATTACAAGGACTACAGCAGCAGATCCAGAAAATTCAGAAAGGAGTGGGCGGGACACTTAACAGCTCTACTCTAGATACTTCTTATTTTTCTGAGACGAAATTCTATAAAAATAATATTAATTTTCAAAGGAAAAGGGGTGGTCGCGGCCCCCTTAATTGGCCCACCCCTCAATCTGCCAATGGAATACAGTAATCAAAATTACTATGATTAAAATCAAATCATTATTTTTTTTACCTGGTAAACATCAATAAACCCAACAGGCTCATCAGTTTCAGAACCATCAACTTCAAGCTTCTAAATAATATAAAGTAAAAAACATCAATTAATTTTAGAACACTGTTGGAACAGGTACAGATAATATTTGAGAAGACATGCAAGAAGAACTCAACAACTGCAGCAATGTTTTTACATTCATTCTCTCACCTTTTCTCTTGGGAGAATAAATATTTGTCTCTCAATGTTCTTGACTGCCATTGAACAGCTAATAAGAAAAAAGATAAATTTTTAATTGGCGGTTGCAAGTCCACTAAGTGCAGGTCCTTCTGGTTTCCCATGTGGGATTTCCGAACTTATTTAAAGAGAAAAACAAAATGCAGATAAACGGTAATTACCTCACATATGCTTTTGCAGCTTCAATCCAAACCTTGCCAAAAAGGTATACAGTACCAGTAGAAAAGAGAACAATTAACAGAACATTCAAAACTTACAGTGAAGCTAGTGATGTTCTTAATAATTCAACTGTCCAGCAACCTTGACCAACTCTACCTGGTTGTTTGAATCTGTCCTCATATTAAAGCATCAAACCAGTAGAATTTAAGGAATTTTTCCCCTGAGAGGAGAAAGAAAAAAATGATCTTTGTAAGAACATGGAGTGGGCAACAGATTTAGTACTTCAAAATTTGGCCAGAACTGGCATCACTAGTCAGACATCCTTGCAAGATTCCCTAGTTTCTTTCTGTGTCCCTTTTATATGTTGGCCTTTATCAAGCCTTTCTATCTAAATGTTAGCTCTAGCAAAGATTTTCGCACTGTGGATGAAATCCCATCTGACTGTTCAACCTCTTAAGCAGCACTTTTACATAGGGTTGCTAGTTTTTCATCTTTTTGGAAAGTGAAATGTCAGGAGTCTTCTTGAATTTCGATTTCACCCATCGTGAAAGCAGAACTGGGTGAGGCCTATATTTTCACATTTTAATAATACATTTCAAGCTTGAAATTTGTTGATTGCTGATATGTTCACTAACCATGTACTTCTTTGAGTGGAAGAGAAGATGAATCCACATTAACATCCATCAAAACCTACAGCAGCACATGAAAAGAGAAAAAAAATACAATGTAAGCAGTTGAACCCTGTTAATACGGGCACTGAGGGGGCCGTAGAAAGTGACCATATTAACCCTTTAAGTCTCAATAGTGACCAACATTAATTTTCTCCTGACAAGATCCATACAATGTCAAGAGCAAAGTCTATGAGAAATTAATAAAATGATCACAAAGAGAAAAATCTTTAATCTTTTATCAAATTCTCTCAACTAATTCTGTAAGGAAATGTATAGAGATAAGTCTGGAGAATTTGTAAGTGGATATTGGGGCTTAAACGGTTAACAGGTTGAAATTAGAGAAGATGTAAGGGCTTTCATTCCCCAGGGGCAAAACAAACTGTCCATAATAACGAGGTGTCCACATTAAGCAGGTGTCCATTATGCAGGGTTTGACTGTATGCAACTTCAACAAAATTTGTTTAAAACAAACAGGAAACAAATTAAAGCTACACCATACTTTTCTCTGTGTTGTGATGAAGTGGTACAGAGAGGTATTCAGGGTGCAAAGGAAGTCAGTTTTACAGCCTGCCATTTGGGCAAGCTGTAGCTAGCATGTACTAGTCTACAAGTCATTTCAGCTGGCCCCTAAACCCTTTTTGATTAGCAGGATTGACTACAATCCTTCTGTAATTTGAATTTCCCCCCCAAAAAACAGCACTTGCCCGTCGGGCAAGTTAAGAACAAAAATCGCTAGCCCGATAGAAAATCCACTAGCCCCGGGCTATCGGACAAGACTTTCTTTGTACACTGGGTATTTCTCATTGCAGAGAAAGAGATTTGATGTCATTTTTAAATAATTCAATGACTTCTTGTACAATGAAAGGCAGGGAGATGACTAAGAACAAAACAGATTTGCAATAATCTCTTGACACTTTTATACCTCTTGTTGTTGTGAATCTTCATTTCCTAAGATAGTTTCCCATCCTGAATCACCAGGAAGTTCTGTTGTTCTGCAAAGATCCATGCACTTATTATTACTAAATTAAGTTTTTTCGTGATATCAATATATTTTGAGGGCTAAACTGCAGAACAAGCATAATTTTTCTGCATTTTTTAGGCAAGGAAAGGCAAGCGCAAGGCAGGAGTGGAATGCAAAGCCTCCCCCCATCACTTTATTACAGATAATTAAATAAAAAGGAAATCATTATTATTTAGCAAACTATGAATATCCAAAAATGCCCAGCAGTGCAGTGGACAGTAGTTTTGTCTGACTGTGCCCAAAACACAAGACAAGAACCCCTAAATCAGCCAGTTATTTCCTGAAAGTGGTCATGAAAACCAAATGGTACAAAGGTATCAGCTCAACTAGCTGTAACATAATCATTTCTTTGTTCAACAAAAATTATCTGCTGACAAGATCCAGCAAGTTCCAGTGACTTTGCTTCAAAACACATGTGACCACACCCTTCCCTTGACTTCAAAACACAAACATGACAATTATTACCTCCAGCCCCAACAAGGTTAAAAAGTCATATGATAATAATGCGTTATTATTTCTCAGAAATATTTAAATTGTTTAGTGATGTCAATGAATGTCAAAATAAATATCATAAAAGAATTGCATACTTCTGTGGCATAGTGCATCTTCTGTCATTTGGTTTCTCACTGGCCTCAACCTGAGAGGATAATTAAAGGAGAGTATATGAAGTACTTCTGATTGTTGAATAGGTAGAGAAGTGAGTCAAGAGATCAACAAAATTTCATTGTAAAATAAAGGTGATCTTAAAAAGTTGGTCAGAGACTGAGAAGAATGATTAATTTTTTAATTTTACAATTTCTTGGAAAAGATGAATTCAGTAACTTAAAAAGTTTTTTGGTTTAAGTTTAAGGGAGTCTAAACTAAATTTTAGGAAAACAATGGTTGCATGCTTAAGCCTGAACCTGCTACTTAGATTATTTTGAACAGGTTGGTGTCCTACAAAACAAGGTTAAGCTGGTATTGAATCAATATGTTTAAGCAATATGGAATCAATATAGTAGGGTACCTTGATGAATAACCTAGTATTGAATCAGTATTGAATCAATATAGTAAAGTACTTTGATGTGAGGTTTTACATCATGATTCTTTTCTGCATTTGATAAAGCCTGGAGAGTTTCTTCATTGCCAAGATCATCGTCATTATCAAAGTCATCAAAACCAGCATCATACTCTGGCATGTCATCATATGAAGCAGGAACATCTAGCAGAGATTTTTCTGTTATTTACACATGTATGATTATAATTAAACTAAACCATGTTTTATGACAGCTCAGAAAAAGTTATTAGTATTGGCTGACATAATGGCCAATACTCGGTCAGTGTAATGGTTGACTATCTGTTGACATGTCAGTTAAGTCTTGGCTAATAATTATGTT
>BOPM01001412.1:24390-31890 GCA_022179025.1 Porites australiensis
CGAGGCTTTGCAAAATGACTGTGTATGACTCAGTTGTAATTGCATCTGAGGTACAGAAATAGCACTTGAAATAAAGAAACAGAAATAAAATATTGTTCATGCACAAAATGTCTTTACGTTACCCGTGAGTTTTACAGGTTCTTACACCGAGGATGAGCCAAATCTTCCTCGACAAAATAATCTAATTTAACAGAAAAAAGTTGTCTGGCGTAGACAAGGTTGTGAATTTCTAGGACTTTTCAAGACAAGACCTAATAAAGAAATCAGTACTTTTTAACGACCTAAACCGAATTCAAGGACTTTTCAAGACGACTAGTAAAATTCAAGACGTTTTCAAGATTGTACGAACCATAGGCACAGAAACAGACTTCATTCATTATTTCACTACGATACCCGTCATCTTTGCACGGCCTCTTTGCACGCGCTTTACTGCCGTGAGGATTGATCGGATAACAGCAGAGTCACGTAGCATTTCAGGAGGTAAAACGGTCGAGTTTGTTTTTGTCAGCAGCACTATGTCTGTAACACTAGGTTGAAAATTTAACACAAACCTGATCGTGAAGGGTCTAAAGAAAATGAAGCGGACGACGGGAAGGGTTCCTTCACAGGATTCTTGACTGTGAAATAGAGCCTGAGGACATGGTTGAAATGGAATCCCCAATATTACCGCTGTGAACCGTGTCTAAAAACGACGAATCAAATCATATCGTTGATTTTGAGCTGACACGCGCTTGTCACGGACTGACTCGCTAAGAAACACGCAATCTTTATAAGTACGAGAGTAGTCCGACTCCCCCTAGAGAGGGGAGCGGGGGCAGTCCCATAATTTGCATAATTTTTATTTGGTTTATTTTTTTTCTTGACTTCAGAAGCGGCTCTTTAGCTATATTTCAGTCATAAAGGCTGGTAAATATTCGTATACAGGCAACGGACTACTTTCCTAAAATCTTCAGAAGTCGTTACGTAGCGTCAATTCGTCAATCTGACTCTATCTCTGTTTTCCAATTACAGATAAATCATATTTATAGATTCACTAATGATATTTCAGGGTTTGGTTTTGTAGCTTTTTTGCCTCATTTTTGTTATCAAGGGTAATCCGGGGGGAGGGGGTTCCGGCCCGTGAGAGGGGCGTTCCGGGGTATTCCAGGGTGTCCTAAGGGTGTTGCAGACCTCTTCCTGGTTATACAGATACCCATTGTACTCTGAGCCTACCAGTTTACTACATTTTGTCTTACAATGTGAAACCGTATGGTAGCAATTAATCTCGTGAATAAACTGTACATACAAAAGTCATGCACAGTTTTCAGTACTGTTTTATTCACAATGGCATCATATAGTACAGTTCTAATCTGTACATCCATAAATAGTAATGAATATAAAATGCTGGTGGTTTCATTAGAAATTTACTACTGGTTGATATTGGCACTTTGTAAGCTCCACATACAAGTCTGTCTTGCCAAACTCAATTTCCAAGCAGGCTAAAAAATTAACCAAAGTACATGTGATCACTAACAACATGATGTGTTTTCTTTAGATTAATTACCATAACACCAATACCAGTGTCAGCCAGTTCTATCCACATTTATTTCAGTAAATAAAAATAGACTTGCAAACCTAACGTCAACAACTATGACACAATCTTCTAGCCCTCAACAATAAAATTAATTACATTTGTACCGGTAACAGAAAATTACAGAAGGCTATATGAGGACATTTCTTACAGTGAAATGGGTTAATTCTACAATGCATGACTGAAACTTTTCACTTGACATGGGACAGCAAATAGACAATGGTGCAAATGTTTTAGTCATCAAAGCTCATTGTCTGTGCCTCTTCACCACTAAGTGTCATGTGCTCTGTAGCAGCTGCCACACCCCCAGTATAAGAATTGCTACTAGTACTATCCAGTCGCAGGTCACTTGACAGTTGGTTGTCTTTGGCAAGTTGTTTAAAATGCTGGTGTAGGGAAAAAAGGTACAAAAAAAATAAATTTGAATCTGAAGTCATAGAAAAGTAAGGCTTGAATGGCACTGAAATCTTGAACAGTGTAAAATTTAATTAATTCTATAATTAACAGGAGTTTACAGATTGCTTTTATACCTGTGAGTTCTTGAATTCTGAGAATAGTGTGAACAGAACATGAAGAGCATGGATTCTGTTGTTATGTACAGGAATGCCGAGAATACCTGTCAAAAAGGATTTAAATGAGAACCAGTTCAGTTGAACATTAACCTTTGTCTACTGGCTTCTTATCTGAAGTAATTGATACGAGATCTTAGTCTTGATGTTTCTTAAAATGAATGACATTGTATTCCTAATTTATACGTCTATTTAATAATGGTGGCTTCATGTTTTATTATTCACTTGGACAGTTGATTCAAGTTTTTCACATCACCAAAACACCTGCACCAACACGTGCTACACGTGTTTTTAACTACCTATGCAATCCTTGAGGTGGGAATACTCATTGAAACCCTTGCCCTATTTCAGAACAACGTATCTGGTTTCCCCCTACCCTAATTTCGACCTAAACTGCTGTTTTCAATACATACTGAATTAAAGACCCTGGTTCCAGAGAGCACTTTAAGACTTGCCCTATTTCAGTTTAAAATGGTTAAAATCTATACTTCATTTCAGATTTGGGGGAAGTCTTGTATGAAAACGACGGAAATGGTCGTCCAAAAATGATATTAGCGTTAAGCCATATTAGAGGGTCACCAATGTGGGTGTAGGTAAGATTTTATTTATTGTAAACTATAGAGGAGACCATATTCCAACAATAATATTATTATAATGTCATTTGTTACTTTTAAGAATTTCTTTTCATGAACAACCTAAAGTGATACCTCCATGGGTAAAAAAAAAAAACCCATACCCTTTAGCACTGGCCATTACATAGGGTAATGCACCCCTTGCCCACTAGCCCTGGTCTGGGTAACTGATACAAGTAGCTTTGTATCCTAATGTGTAATAGCTGCAATCAGTGATAAAATGAGTTGAGACACTTCGCCCTTAAGGGGCTTTTTGACATTTTACTGACTTCAGAAAAAGGAGATACAGCTTTTCCTCCCCCATCCCCTCCATACAATGTTGTGCCACTGTTCGAGCTACCTTTAGAAAACGACAAACACCCCAACTTTGAATGGAGGGAACAGGGGAGGGATGTAGACTCTTTTCTTCTCTGAAGTTACCCTATTTGAGTACAATGTTTCAGTCAACAATTTTGTCACCGATTGTACACTAAGGCACCCCAATCCCTAGTATTACTTGAATGAATGATTACAACTTACCACAGACCAAGTCAACATATTGTTTTAAATCAACATCCAGATCAGCTGTTGGAAGCCCAACCTAAAAAGAACTTCAGTTTAGCTTTTAACCCTGGATGGGATTTGCATCATGCATGTTTCTTCTGCTTATTCTTACATAAGCTCGGATTCCTTTGTTCTTTTCGGGGGGAATATATTACATAACCCCCGAATCAACTGTCTGAAAAGCTGGGTGCGGCATTGATTGTTTGAAGGAAAGAGCGGGGCTAATGAAAAGCTAATTAAAATGCGAGGGGATTATGTATTAATATGCAAGGGGGATAAGTCACTTATCCCCCTTGCATATTATGATATTAATACATAATCCCCTCGCATTTTAATTAGCTTTTCGTAAAGAAAAAAATCACAAATGTTTATTGGAAATATTAAACACGACGCTATAATTACTAAAATTAAACTTAGCCGCGTTTCTTTTGCGCCACATTCACGGATTTTCTTAGTTGTTGGTTCATCGATTTTCACAGCCAGAACGACAGTTCGAAATTGAAGAGCGTCTTTTCTACGGTTCCATGAAAGTGTCGCTGTCATGGTAAGGTGTTCCGTTCTTTAACCAGTCATCCCAAACTAGTGTACTCTATGAAGACATGTAGTTGACCTCTTCGTGTTTTGTGGTATTCTTGCTTCATTCCTCGACTGAATTTCCTTGTGAGTTACAGTAGTGATCCCTCGCCCGGAATCTTCTTTGTATGTAAACATGCAGGTCGGTCGAAAGATCCTCGGTGCGAAAATTGAAATTGTCAACTGCTTGTTCGTTTTCTGCACCCGCAAACTGAAGATTCAAATTGTTTTCCGAAAGCTCTTGCAGTACCGCCACTGAAGCTGCTTTAGTTTGAGTAATAAACGGCTCTACTTCTGGCTCTGAATCGCTCGACACTGCTAGGCTCTTTAGGCTGTTTCTAGCATTCACTGCGAACAACTAATTTGACATGCGACTTTCAAAAACTAACATAATTAAAAAGCTAAGAAACTTGTGAATGCCACCAGTGCCAGCATGTAACGGTTATCGGCCTGAAGTGAGGGGTTATGTGATTTATTCCTCTCGGGCAACGCACGAGGGGAATAAATCACATGACCCCTCGCTTCAGGCCGATAACCCTTACATAAAGTCATTTTCCCCAGCAGATTGTAAAGAAATCTTACTAAAGGACAAAGTTACTAAATACCTTCTTCAAAAGTTCTTCAAATTCCTCTGGCCACTCTTGCATAAGAAATTCAATATCTGGCATGTTTCTGTTAAAATAAGAAAGAAAAGACCATGTCTAAGCTCATCATCGCAGACCAAGGGGCAGCTAGTTGGGACGATAGGATGTTTGTGGTGAAAGTTTATTGTTATGGTAAACTTTCACCATGAACATTCTATCGTCCTGACTAGCTGCCCCTGGGTCTCTGAGGATGGTCTAAGCCCTATTATGGGCGTATACTTTATTTAGCAACCTCGCCGAATTTATTAGCTAAAAATGATTTGCATATACTCTTCCCTTACTTTTTTAAGAGGAAGCATTTAACCTACAAAGGGTTCCAGAACCACACAAAGAATTTTTTGAAGTGAACGGAAAGAGTTTTTTAGGCCACAAGGCAGACAAGCAAAGTGGTGATATTAGACAGGATGAAGAACTTTTCAAGAACTTTAGACCCCCCTTGTAGATACTCATAGATGTGAAATGCTCTGTTAACATGCACTTGTTCAATACTATACACTCATTCCTGCATACGCACATATATCTGAGCTGACAAGTTTACAAAGACAGTCAGGGGCGGATCTAGGGGGAGGGTGCAGGGGGTGCGCACATTCCCCCCCCCCCCCCCCACCTGAGATGACCTGCGGGTTTTCTAATACAACTAGTATTCCGCAAAAAAATTATGTGGTTTATTGGTGTTGAAGTAGAGCAAGAGACGAGTGCACCCCCTCCTAAAAAAAATTCTGGATCCGCCCCTGACAGTCTTCTTTAAAATGCAGAAATCCAGTGGTAGTCCTGGAGACTAGCTTGTGAAAAATGCAGATGTATTTCTGGTTGTCCCTCCTCTTCACCCAGGCTGAGAGAAGTTAATAATTAACCACCACATAACACACACAGTTTCATTTTCCCAAAGACCTTTTCAACCCAGTATTTCTTAATTCAAGTCAAGTAAAATTAAGTGCAATGATAAAACTAATCTTAAACAAAATCTCTGCTTTTAGTTAGGAACTCCTCACCTCTGATAATGAACTGCAGGAGCAGGTTTTTGTTGATGAAGTTCTCTGCAAACAAGTCAAAAATTAATATGCAGTGTACAAACTACAACGGTTATGTGTCACCTGTGAAAACTACCATTGATGATTATTTGTCTTTGTAATAATTACATGTAGTACATTATTTCATTAAAATAAAGGCCAGACAATTTATAAACCATCAAGTTTAAACTACAATTTATAATAACATTTTATAATAATATTTGTAATTAAGTATTGCCATGTAAGTGTGTAAATTCGCTATTTTTTTTCTTTTTATTCATTTCTTTATTCCGCGTAATTTTTTTTTTGTTTTTTACTTGCAATTAAAAAAAAATATAATAATAATAATAATAATAATAATATTTCTATTTATTATCAAGTACCTGGGCACTTGGGTAATTATTACAAAATGCAGGATTGATCTCTATTGTTTTCACATGGTAATCAATGTATGGGATAGATTAGTATTAACATATATGATCACACCTTATACTGTCAATCCAGTTGTCCACAGCTTTAGGGTTCTTTTCTGGGTCTTCAATGCTGCGTACTGTCTGTAATATGAACAGATACATTTTGCACATATTATAATAATGAATGAGAAATTATTTCCAGGAGTTTGCCAATAACTTTTCCTTTTACTGTTAACAAAAAATCATTTAATATTATTTATTTAATATTAATTTACATACCATAGCTTTCACATTTGTCTGCTTTGAGATGGTTCTGATTGTCATATCCAGAACTAAAAGGAAAGGGTTATTATATATAAACACTTTCAACATGTTGCTAAAAAGTGCGACTGCACCTTCTACATTATATTCCAAGGCACCACAAGAGTTGTATTCCTCTCCACCTCACAGGAAGGGATAAAATGCCTGTATGGGAGGCGAAACTGTGTGTGTCCCATAGCCTTGGGCTAGTGGCTTTAATGACTAGGCTACAGGAATTCAAAGATTAGTTTAGATTGCTCAAAATTTCTTAATGCTTTGATTCCAGCTAAACCAGACATTGTCAAAACATTTTCAGCTTGATTTACACAAACATCACGATTCCCTATTTGCTATACAACGTATCCGTCAGAAAAATGGTTCGCAACGTATTCTGAACTGGCTCTGAGTACAATTATGCACAATTTCATTGTTTAGATCTTGACTTGTGATTAGCTAATTTCAAAATTTGTCCCAGAATTTTGTCCGGGTGGCCTTTGTTTGTGTATAGCCGCACTGTAATTAATTGTTAATACTGCTTGTCAGAATTAAATTTGTTTTTGGGCTAGTATATGTGAAACTGACTTTCATTGCAACCTGAAATCAACGGAAATTTACAAGAGTGAGTGCTTCAAGTGAGTCGAGATAATGCAAGTAGGGTTTGAGTTTGCTTTGTAACCAACACTTTTGTTGATGGTGTTATTGTGAATGTATCGCTGGTGCATGAATAGCCTCTGCTTTCTCACAGTACCTGTGGGATCTGATTGCTTTGCAATAGGCTCGTCCAGTACAACCAACCCTAAAGTCTCAGGTTTACCATCTGGACGAGTTACCTGACAAAGTGATAAACAAAACACCATCATTAGATAATACTTTATATGTTATTGATATCTCATTTTTGTGGGAATATTCAGTGAAGGGTTTCTGAGTGGGGTATTTTCCAAATGGGACCTTGTATCTGCAGCAACTGATGAGTGAAGGTTTAAGGCTACTACATGTATGTAAAAACAAAAAAAAATTGATTTTAACTTCTTCAATTCTACCATATGAAAAAACACTTATACCTTCAAGAATGCATCAATGTCTCCAACAGCAGGAATAAAATCTGGAGTAAATGGCTTTAGCTTGTGCTCCAAATCAACTGTTTGAGGTGTATACCTTAGGAGTGATAGAAGAACACAGATAATGCAAATTATGATCCACATAGAAATCACTGGAGAGCCTTCTCTGTATAAATATGTGTGGAGGT
>BOPM01001412.1:42331-54831 GCA_022179025.1 Porites australiensis
TGGGATAGGTTAAGGGGTCCAGGGGCCCAGCGCTACATCCCCCCCCAGAAATTCCTAAAATAGCCCCCCCCCCCCCCCTGGGGTTTCAGTTGCATAGTATAAATTTGAGTTGATAAATTGAGCAACCTAAAGATTGGAACTGTTTCCGAAACCTTGAGATAAATCCCTGCTTCAGTTTCTGCATCATCAACAGCATGGCCCCGAAAGTCAGGGTATGTGCAGTAATGATTTAAACAGAGGATTTAAAAGCTTGTGGCCTCAAGTGCCCTACGCATATATTAGAGAGCTAAGGTTTGACGAAAAAAGGTTTGACAAAAACTTTGACAAGATGTACACACGAATCAACTGTGTCGATCATCAAATCAAAACATGGCCTCAAAACAAGTACAGTGTATGGGCAAATTCAGCCGGGAACTGAGTTCTGCTAAAGAGGTGGGATAATTACAAGGTGCAAAACCCTTATATTAGGGACTGGACTTGCTGCAATACACTGCAACCATCCGAACTATCAGATGGAGAGTTATCGATCACTTCATTGGAGTTACGAGAGAACAAAACAAACTCCTTCTTTAAATCATAGCTAAGGTGTCTGTTTCTAATTTCTTTGTTGATCTACCAAATGTTAAACAAAACTCCAGTGGGAAAAGTCAGAGATAACTTCCCTAAACAGCTTCAAAGGGAATCTATTTTTACAAGGCAAAAGTCAGTTTTCGTTAGCCTGTTCTAGACATTCAGATAGTGGCGAGTGGAGCAAAATGAAAAGGAAGGGTAGTTTTCGTTTTTGGCCAGTCCGGTTCTCTTTCGGCTGTTTTGACCGTGTTTAATTGTCTCTGACGGAAAGAACAATTGAACTGTTCACACAAACACTGAAAGTCTTACTAAACATTAAATAAATAAACTTTCACAATAACTTTCAGTGACGTCTAACCTGCTCCTGTTTATGCCGTGATGCAGGTGATGAAGCAAGAAAGAGATGAGGGTAACCTTTTTTCCAGAACTCCTCTGATGGCCACTCAGGTTCAGGTTTGGGGTTCCCTTTATAATCCTGCAAACAAAATACAAAACAATACTTAAAACCACCCATGTCCTTTAAGTAAAGTGTGGACGTGTGCACATTTCAAAACCTTCATTTTAAGTACAATGTGATTACAGTGACCAACGAAAGACAATTGTTTATATGACAACAACTTCGACAAGATGTACTAAGTTCAAAACAAGCCTCGTGTGCCGAAAGCAAAGATCAACAGTCAAAACTTGGCCAACCTCGTCCCCAGGGTCTTCTCGCTTTCCAATATGGCGGCGCCAGGAAAGAGGATCCTCTGCCTCCTCCACAGGCTTTCCCAAGGCTAAGTGGGGATAGGGGAACTCGCGAGCACGCGAGAAGCGCGAGAGAGGGATGATGGGAACGAGCGTAGAGCGCGAGCGGGGAGTGATGGGAAGGAAAAGGAGAGAGAGGGGAAAGCCTGCCAAATCCTGTGTCGCAAATCTGCGAAAGCGCTCGAAAATGTGAAAGTCGTCCAGATAGCGAGAATGGACGAGTATTTAGGCGATGAAGCGCCCCTACGATCATTGGAAGAATTTTTAGAAGATTCTGTGGAGGATTTAGAAGTTTCCATCGGAGAATTAACGATTGCCGGTAAGTACATGTGGGAGACATATTGTGTCATTTTCTACCACATTTCATGGCTTGCTCCTTTGAAGTTTAAATGCATGTTTAATCCCCTCTTTTGCTGTTTCCTTGAAGGTGAAGACCGTACAAGTACTCCCAAACGCGCTCGTTCAATCTTGCGAGAGTTAGACGAGGCGAGCGGTGTTCGAGAAGGCCAATCTCGGGCCGGTAAACATGACCTCACACCTTCATCAAAGATGGCTACATTACCAAACGCCAAACGGTTTGAAATTGGTAAGCGACATTATGTTTTATGTTTTCGCCTACATGGCATAATGTATTTAAGATTGTTACTACTCCACTCATGTATCATTGATCCTTCCCTGTTGCCATATTTATATGAAATGGTGATGACATACTTTATGCATAAATGCCGTGATGACTGTCCATATATTAAAAGCTTGTTCCAAATAAGTGTAAAAATAATTCACATTCATGTTTAACAGGTCTCATTGCAGGTTTGAAAATTCAGTTCTAAAATAAACGTTTGCCTTGTTGACAGGTGGAAAGCCCAGTGGCAAGGAAGTAAAAGAAAGAAGAGAAAACTTGAAGGCTCTTTTACAGGAGGGGTTTGAGGTTAGAGAGGGCTCGGAAGTGTCAGTCCAGAGTGTTTTATCATATCTTGGGCTGGATCATGACAGCCAGAAGTTGGTGTCACGTGCTGTGAAGGACATGTTCCCTGGGGTCCAGAGGAGAAGAGAGGACAAAAGAGGAGTGAAACAATATCCTTTTGATTAGTGAATGTTTTAACCTGTTAATGAAAATAATATAAATATATTCGATCAATAATATTATATATAATAATAATTATATTACTCTGACTCTGAATAAAAGAATTAAAATTTTTTTGATGAGTGGGATTCTATGCCAAGTGCTCACAAGCGGAGTCTGAGACATTATTTTTGAGTGTTTAAGTTCAACTTGGACACAGATGCATTAAATTTCCTTGACTTAAGTTACAACCTTTTACGTAAACTTTGCCGTTAAATTCAACATTGCATCACTGGTGTCTAAAGAAAGGCCCTCTGTTATGAATGGTAAGTGATTTATTTTATCACACTATTCATCTAACTGCAATACGAGCCATTATTGTTCAGGGATATTTTACTTATTTGGGCTTGTCAGGAATTATAATAATATAGACTTGAGAAGATTTAGGGGAGTGCTGATTGATGAGCAAAACAAACTGACAGTATTTACAACACAAATAATAACGTGGCTGCCTCAATCAAAAGGCTACATGGTTCAAAGTTTAATCTTTTAATGCAGTGGCTTTTTTTCCCCAGAGGAATTGATGCATCTACTACAAAATCTTCAAGCGTCAGAACGTGCCATTTGCCAGATTTGGTCTGCCCTGGTTGAAAGAAACAATGAAGGTAAAGACATTACAAAGCTCATTATGGATTACACCAGGGAGGCAAAGACAAGGGACAGTCTGTTAAAGACTCTCATAAATGCATATGAGTCAGAAATCTCCAGGTTAAAGATGGAAGGATCTCATGACCAACTGTCTAAACGACAAAAAAGCACAATAAGGGAGGAAATGAAAGTTCTTGAACGACTTTGTGATACAAATATCAGGGATGGCTCTTCACAAGAAGCTTATGATAGTGTCAGTCCACACCTTTTTAAAGAATTTACAGAAGAAGTTCAAGAGAGATGCCCACTGATTCATGAAGTCATCGAAACACTGGTCATTTCTAATCAACAGGAGCGCAATGTTTATAAAACGAACTCGCATAAAATTTTGTGTGGATTGCAGTCATTGGCATTCATGGTCAACATTAGGAACTCTAATGCAAGAAATTCGTTTCCATTACTGTTTGGGCTCCTGTGTGTTTCTTATGGTGCTGGCAAACAGTTTACTGACATGCTGCAGTCCATGGGGCTTTCCGTACATTGGAACACAATGTGAGTATCATGTGTCTTTAATGTTGTTTTGGTTGCTGTTCTCTTTCACAATAGAGGTGAAAAAGAGCATTTCCAAAAAGTGTCACTTTATTAATGTTTGACATAAAATCTTTCACCCTGAGTACCCTAGTATCTTGTGAACATGGGGTTGGGGAGGGGCTTATGGGGGTTTGATTGGTCATATTATCTTGGATAATATTATTCTTGAATCTAAAAGGCAATAAGCAAAGTGGAATTTAAATGTGTATTTAGTAGCATATAAGTTAGCTGAGGTGAAAATAATACAAAAATCCAGGAAAGAATAATTCATTTGTTTATTTTTCGCTGAAGACCAATGCCTTTGTGTCGATAGTGTACAAGTTATTTGTTAGCAAAGTATAATAAATTTTACCTTGATTATTTTAGAATGACATACTTGGATAGACGTGTGACTAATTTTCAAGAGCTCATTGACAAAAGTGCCCCAACTTCAGTGCCTTCTATCTTGCTGATGGATAACATAAATCTGTATCATGGCAACAGACGACACCACCGCCTCTTCAAGGTCCTTGGACCTAAGATGTGGAACTTTACAGTCCGTGGTTTGATAGTGCCAAAATTCCACAAATTCCAAGATTTATTTCAAAGTGGAGAGACTGCTGAAGAGAGCCAGCATGATCCCAAGGAAGTCACAGCAGAGGACACATTTATAGGTAACTAACCTGCTGATACAGTTGTCACTTATCACCTTCCCCTTAGTCCATTTTTTCAAAGGTGATAATTATAACACAATAGTACTGTGTTGCAGACTTAGTGGTGGAAATGTTTATTCGATTTTTATGTCTGCAGCTCCAAATCATTGGGCTCATCACAGAGTTGCTTGGTTGTATTTAAAGTAAAACATCTCATGTTTTAATTTTTTTGGACTCAAGATTTTTATGAGTATTAGATTGTTTCTTGCCCCTGCTTCATGGAGTAGTATACATGATGTTACTTATAAGTAAGACAGTGTAAATTTTGTCTTTGTTTTGTTTTCAGAAAGCCATCCGGAACACCTTACGATCTGGACGGAAATGCAAGACTACTTTCTGCTTAAAGTCCTTGATTCTGCACTTAACAGTATTCCTGATTCAAGCAAAAAATTGCAGGATATGGATGAAAAAGAGTTTGGAGACTGGTTAGCAAAGCAGGATTTTAAAGAAAAGAGACAACCAAATTTTACTATCAAACTCCCTCAAACCACCATTGAATCTAACCCATGTTGTGGTAAGACTGATACTTTAATCCTTCCTCTTTCCCTGGAAAATAATGCAACCACAACTGGGACTGCAGCAATTATTGAACAGTTTGGAAAGGAGTTTGGTGTGCCTTGTGAGCATGACAAAGAATATCTTCCATTTGATAAAAAAGGGCAAACCTTTGACATAAATGCAGCACGATGCCATCAGGATTTTTTGACCTCTCTAAACAAACACAAGTCAGAAATGACTGAGACAATAAGGCAGTTGACAGAGGCTGAAAAGGCCTTTGATCCTCTCCAGGATGCACTAGATGAAAGTTACTCACAAGATGAAGACTTGAGTGCCAGTAACATTCAAAAGGTTGATGCTAAATTCCAAAACATTTTTGATAGCTTGGTTAGAAAAATGTGGGATGCACAACAGGCAGGTGACGTCAGTGAGTATGACAAGTTCGTTCACTGGATGTCAGCACAACGGCAAAGCTGGGCGGATGTTACAGACCACCATGGTAGGACTGTACTTCATGCAGCTGTAGAGAATGGTAACATGACACTTGTTAAGACTCTTGTCTCTGCTGGGGTGGATGTTAATGTCAAGGAGAGATGTGGGGCAGCTCCTCTTACACTGGCTGTTATCAGAAAGGATGAAGAAATGTGTTCTTTTTTGCTGAATAACTTTGCTGTTTATAGTGATTACTTCTTTAGCACCATTCCTAGTCCATTGTACATTGCCAAGCAGCTTAACTTGAAAGTGGTAGCAGATATGGAGGAAAGGCTAAAATCAAGTAATTCAGTTGATAAAGAACTTTCCAAAATCTTCCAGCATGGAGAGGTTGTGGAAAACCGTCCCAATGTTTCTGAGATGGAGGAGCAGTCAAACAGTGAGGAACATTACAAATATGATAGGAGCAATAAGGGTTGCAGGACATTGTTTGTGGGCGACCAGGGTACCAATAAGGTTCTCCGTGGTGTGAAGAGCCGGTCTGAAGCAGCTTACGGATGGTGCTCTGAGGTTCCTGGAGACATGCATGCCAAGGGTTATCTGTATGAGGTCTGTAAGAAAGTTATGTCTCCAGGTGGGTTTATGTACATTGTAAGGGAAGTGCTTGGAAGAAAGAAAGTCACCGATGACAGTTTTGGCCAGAAAAAATTTCAAGAGCAGAACCTGAACCGCATCAGTGAAGCATTGCGTGATGTTGCATTTGCATTTGGTATGGCTGCTGCATTGGAGTTTAGAGGCTCAGATTCCTTTCCTAGTCAAGATCTGCTGAGGAGGGGGAAGAGAGAGATAGGCAGTCACAACTTGGTCCTCTTAAATAAATTTAAAGAGTGGATTGCCTCAAGTAGGGAAGATGCATCATTTAATTATTACTCTCAAATGTTCAACTTGTTTGGTCCCCTACAGTATCTCTATGAGGATGCCATCAAATTTGGCCATGGGTTGGGACGTGAAGCAGCTTGGATGTTGATGCATCCACTCTTTGCACAAGCCAATAAGCGCAACTACCACACAGAAGCAATGGTGCACATCATCAACTTTGTTGCTGCTTGGCCACGAGCTACAAGAGAGTTGCTCCGTCATAATTGTTCTGTGAGCCTAAATGGCAAAAATGGCCACAACATTGCTTTAGATGAGTGGGTGGAGAGTTGTGTTGTGCAACCCATGAAGAACTATGCCACAGGTTAGTTTTCTTGTTTTTTTTTTTTTAACCTGAACTCGTGTTGTCATTATTGTGGCCTTCCAAGATATCACTAACTTTTGCAATGTACATTACAGTGTAAAGGCATTACTTCGCTATTCCATTGGTAATCCATGGTGCCCCTATATTTTATCATGTCACCCCTTCAACATTCAAAAATACAATGTACATGTAAGGTTTTGGTATTTGTGCTAAAATAATTATTTGTATTTCAAACTTCACATTTTCATGGTAACATACAATGTACCTTTTCATTGAGTAACTACTGAAACTTGTCTCTCTCCTTTTTTTTTATTTTCATTTATTTAGGACATACTACAGTGCAAATGTTGCAGAGGCTGATGGCAAACCTTGATCTTATTGGAGTTGTTCGTGGAGCGTATCACTCACGTGAAGCATTTAACATTCACCCTACCTCAAGGCACTGTGAACAAGACCCTTTCCCAGATCAGATCAAGGCCATGAGGTTTATCCTTGCCTCTAAATTTCTAATTCCTGATACTACAAGACAAGCTGTGGAGAAATATGGTAGTTCCGGATCAGTTTCAATTTCTAACGTGGATGCTTATGCTTCAGGCAAGAAAAAAGTTGAAGATAACTTCAACAGGAAATTGTTTTCATTGTTTGGTGTCTTGAATCTAGATGAAGAAGAGGGAAGGGATTCAGACTAATAAAAATTACTTCAGTTCAGTTTTCTAAGTTCCGCCAAAGGAACCACATTTTAAGTCAATGTTTTTATTGCCATTTTAAATCCTAACTATGGCACATTGAACTCTGGTACGTTTGCTAATTAATCGAAATGACAAGTTGTTGCTTCTGTAATGAAAAGGGCTCTTGTCGGCCTTTGAAGGCTCTCAAGAAGAATTGTTTAGTATTGACAGAAGCCAAAGTGATAATTTCTAAGAAACTAAATTATTGTGACATTATGAGATAGAAAAAACAAGATGAAAAGTGTTTGCTTGCCAAAAATAGGCCAGTTAATATTGTAAATTGGCTGGGAGAGATAAGCATTGTTTTGCTCCAATGACTCCATAATTATTCTTTCTAAATAGGCTTACAAGGTAAAAGTCTCAGTCTAAGCAAAGTGTATGGAATCATCAAAGCATAAAGGTGCTTACAAAGTATATCTCCCTGTCGGTTTGCAGAGTTTTTTAATCAAACTACCAAGCCAAGGCCACATCAGGGCACATAACTTCACTCAAGGTGTTACTACTTTCATTCTCATCTTTCCCCTATCCAAGTCAAGGCCACCCCAGTGGGCATTAAAAGTGTTCATGTTGATTAATTTCTCCTTAGCTATATCAAAATTCAGGCTTACTATTTGCAACAAAGAATGACTCACTGAATCACTAAAGCACTATTTACAATTTTTCGTATTTTCTTGAAAGTAAAGCTATTCTTTCTATGAAACTGTTTTTTCTATTTCACCTTCATTAATAATTTAGTTTACCTAAGCCCATGGAATGGCCAGTTAATCTCATAAGGGGTAGTTATGAACATGTTACAGGTCAAATTTGAATTCAGGTTGAAATCTTGTAACCTAGCTTTATTCTCCTTTTTTGTCTCCTAGCCCTAATTCATGAATAATTAGGGCTAGGACACGAAGGAAATTGAGAATCAACCCACGCCAAAAAATTTTAACCAGAATTTAAATCTGACTTGTAACAGATACGCATACCATTATTATGTTATTTATTTTCAACCTGTTACATTTTGTACCTGTATATAGAAAGCTCCCCATTAGTTAAGGCTTCGGCCCGGCTTCCTGGAATCAAATAAGGTGTTGATCCGTTCTCATTGGCACCCCTTAGTTTCTCAGCAATAACATTTTCAGAGATCAATAATTGTACAAAATGCTGAAGACTACTGTCAGAAAACTTGGTTTTCCCCTTCCCATACTGTGGAATGTTATGAAACGATTTTGACAATACTTCTCTTCTCTTGGATCCCCTGTAAACTAAAACCAGCAAGTTAAATGTTACTTTAGAGTGTAAATGATTCATACTCTGCAGGCAATGGAGCACTTCAACTGCTTCCAAATGTGCCTCAGTTTTCTCAATACAAGCACCGTCCAGACAGAAATCACAGGTTTTGCATACATTGTTATCAGCATCTCCAAAATATTTCTTCAGTTGCAGTTTTCGGCACTCTGGTTTGATGCACAGTTTTATCATCCCATTTAACTCTGCCACCTTAAGACATTTATGCTCACCATCTGGTAGAGAACTTAACATTTGCAAGTGCTTTGTGCGATCCTCAAATCTATAAAACACAAAACATTGTGAAGGTTCACCATCTCTACCTGCACGTCCAAATTCTTGAGCATAGCATTCCAGTGATTTGGGCATGGACAGGTGAATTACAAAACGGACGTCTGGTTTGTCTATGCCCATTCCAAAGGCCACCGTAGCACACATGACCTTGGCTCTTCCTTCCTGCCAGGCCTGAAAATTTTCTCGTTTTCTGTAAGGATCCAGGGCGCCATGATAATAGGTGGCATTGACACCCTTAGTCTGTAGTAAATATGCCATATCAGTGGTGTCACCACGTTGTAAACAGTAAACAATCCCACATTGACCAGCATAGTTCTCCAAAATTAAGGCTGCAACCTGATCCTTGCCATCCGCCTTTTTTTGTTTCACAAACAAAGAAATGTTTTCTCTGTCACAAGACTGCCTGACAACTGTGACATTGCTAAGGTTTAGTGACTTTAAGATCACTTCCTCTGTTCTGGATGTACATGTGCCTGTCATGGCCACTACAGGACACCTCAACTGGGTCAGGCTGCCAAGATTAGCATAGGCAGGCCTAAAATCGTGCCCCCACATATCAATGCAGTGGCACTCATCAATTACAATGTACTTTAGTGTGTTTTTTTGCTCCATTTTGGAAAACATGTCTAGCATCTGTGGAGAGGTGGCATTCTCGGGTGTTAAAAACAAAAAGTTATATGGTGGGCTGTCCGACAAAAGGTTGTGAATAAGTACATCTCGTTCTGTTGATGGAACATCAAAGTTAATATAACAGGCATTAAGGCCTTTTGCCCGCAAACGGTGCACTTGGTCTAGCATCAGTGATAACAGTGGACAGATAACAACAGTAACTCCACCAGAAATCAGAGCTGGGATGGCATAGCATACTGTCTTCCCTGTACCTGTTGGTAATACTAGAAGACAATTTTTTCCTTGAAGGATGGCATCAATGGCTTCCTCTTGCTTTCCTCTAAAGCTTCTGTGGTGGAATATTGATTCCAGGACTCTAACCCTGTTATCAACAGCTTCTTCGGAGCAAGGGGCAAGGGTGTCGTTGCTTTGCAACATGGGTGGTATTGTGAAGTCTTGTCCTGGAGCTGGCACAGATGTTAGATTCTAAAAAACATGACATAGAGAAGATGAATTAGTCCTATTTGCATATTATTTTTTTTAACCTATGTGAAAAGTAAAGGAAGTTTTAAGGACTTCCATTTTTTTCAGGACTTTTAGAGCTTTAATCACATGTTACAAATGGTAAACAAAAGGAATATAAGAGATTGAAAGCTGTAAGATACTTTATGCTAAACCATCTGATTATTATGCCAAGTGTGACCTCAACAAAAAGTAGGTAAATTTATGGTAAAAATATAATGCAGAGTTGGCAACATACCCTTTTTATAAAGCAGCACTCGAGTATAATAACCGTTCCTTGCACGTTACTTTCAATGAATTTGTAGGTAGACCATGCATTGAAATGTGTCTCAAATTCCGCAGTTCTGACTTCAACCTTGCGCGGTTCGCTCTGTTCTGCATATGATTTCAGGCGACCTGAACACAGGAGATACTGTCCATATAGCTTGGCAGCTTCCTCAGCATCCTTGGCAAAGATTTTTAGCCAGAAGTTCTCACAACCAACTTCAAAACGTTTACCGTCAGAGACCTGAAGTTCGAAAAATGGCTATCAATCGGAAGAATTAGGCAGCAGTTGTTTTAATGGTTTTTAGGCTACATAACACACAAACGTACACTGCCATTATTTTTTTAAATGTGACTGAACTCCTTTTTTTTTTCTTCCTCGGCGTTTCTATTATATTAAGGTTAAATGTGCTTAAACTTAAAATTAAATTTTAAAATTAAATTTCCATCGGTCCTGTCCAGGAAAGCCTTTTCATGGATTACTGATTACTTATTAGCTCAGCAGCCAGAAATTCAAGCATAAGTTATTACTCACCTTCGATTTCCATTCAGAGATAGTCGAAATAAACTGTACCGTTTCTCTGCCGTATATCTCTTGGGTCTTTAATCGTGCCATCGTCAGTACCTTAGCATTTGCATCTTTCTTGTGAATAGATCGATAATGATGACCTAAGCCTCTTTCTTCAAAAAATGCCATGTCCTTGTAGCAATTCTGTTCCGGGCAGATGATTTTTTTCGTTTTTACAGCCTCGTGGACCGGTCTAAACATTTCCAGGAAATCCGCCATTACTTGCTCCGCCATCTTGGAATCAGGATTTGCCAGGCGCTTCGCTTTTTCTCCCCTTCCCATCACTCCCTTTGTCCCCGCTTTCCTTAATAATTAACTCAAATATCTCCCAGTGATCGCGAGCGACTGGGGACGAGGCAGACGCCTGATCGTAGGTAGTAGATTGTAGTTCGAAGGTTCAATCGTTAGTTCACACAAATCGAATCCCCTTGTTCTACAAAAAAATATTAGCAAGGATTGTGCTATCAGAAACGAAAACATCACGATTGTTCGTTTTTTATTCTCTTCACGTGATATGTCGTTACATGGAAAGCTGGTCGCCGTCGCGTCGCGTTGGCTTCAAAAACTTTTCTTTCTAAAATCGAACGATGTACTGGATGCGGTCCTCGGCACTGATCTTGGGGAACAGCGGTGTTTTAAAGTCCTAATAAGGCAGTTTGTATCCTTAAACAAAACGAAAATAATTTGTTCCATGACCGATCGGAAACCGTTCGTTGCCTGTGGTTTCTGTGGTGTGAAGATCTCAGCTGTGATTGGTTGCAACACAATAAACATTCCAGACATATTTTAGGTGTTCACGCCAATATAATCACTGCTGTAAGCCCCTCAAAAAGGGCCTTTGAAAAATATAAGCCCCGGTCTTATTTTCGGAATTGCTTCACCCTTGCATAAAGTTTTGTTCTTCTAATAGTGACAACCCTTTTTTTTCCGATTTATGAAAGAGCCAAATTAGCCGCGGGAAAACGGTTTTTTGAGAATTGGCAATATTGACTTTTGACAGATGTGGTGGCTCCTAATAGAGCCGTTGTTTTCAGAACTGTCCGGAAGTTCGCTTCACTTTTTATTACTGGTGTACTTGGTCACAGCCTTGGTTCCTTCACTGATAGCGTGTTTGGCCAACTCACCCGGTAAAAGCAGCCGGACAGCGGTCTGAATCTCACGCGAGCTCATGGTCCTTTTCTTTCCGTACTTGGTCAGGCGAGAGGCTTCGGAGACAATTCGCTCGAAGAGGTCGTTCACAAACGAATTCATGATGCTCATGCCTTTTTTACTAATGCCAGTGTCTGGGTGAACTTGCTTCAGAATTTTGTGAATGAAATAAGCGTAAGTTTCATGGGTTTTCTTCACGGTGCGTTTCTTGACAGGACCAACTGGCTTTGTCTTGCTGACTTTCTCCGCGCTTTTCTTTCGTCGAACACTTCTCGCCATGACAATAAAAATCTTCTGCGATTACCGTTCTAATTCAGATCAAGAAACCTCTGCTACAAAATCCACCTGCAAAAGTGATCAAGCAGCACCGTTCCGTCTGTATTTATGTATTTTATGGCAATGTCTCAAATTTCGTACGGATCGAAATTCTTACGCTCTGATTGGTCAAGTTGCAAACATATTTACCCCTGAAATCTACCATGTCCCAATTTGCAGTCAAAGGTCAACTTAAAGGTTTCTATTGGTGGTTTTCGATCCTTTCACGTGAGGCCATGAGCTACAGGGTGTAGGAACAAACAATATGGATTTTTTTCTGAAATAAAGTTGAAGAGTAGCA
>BOPM01001413.1:16818-30022 GCA_022179025.1 Porites australiensis
TAGCCACTAAAGACGAACTGAATGCGGATCGCTCAAGCTAGTCGATAGTAGAAATGGACTCTAACACCATTTTCTGACACTTCTTTATTGAACATTGAACACTTAAGCCATTATAGTCGTTGCTCAATTAGAACTAATTATTTAGACCTAATTTCCGCACTGGGGCGGAGTGATTTGCATTTTTCAAGCCGTTTGTCAATTTTTTTGTGAATATTTAATTATCTTAGCGCAACGCGGCAAAAATAGATCAGGTGACTAATTATTTAAAAACCTAGAAGTTCGTTACGCAACTTACATTTCAAAAGTGTCACCACAGATCGCACTTCGAAGCTTACTAGCCGCATATGGAACACAAATTGTAAGTATAATATTTTCCCGTCGCTTCAACCGAAATCGACATGTGTAATAACCTTCTTTGTCATATTAATTTAATTTTTCAGTTGACTAAACTACTACAAGTGCAAATAAATTCCATGTACGGTCATGTACGCGAAAATCAGTTAGTGGTGAAATCTTCAACATAAAGTAGCCCTTCAATCACAGGAGCGAATCACACACTATCTCCTGAAATTCTAGGCAGGCATTGGACGATAACCATATGATTGACAGGCGCTAGAGTACATTGGTGCTTTTCAACCACGTGACAAGAAGGCCCTGCAGGGGACAAAAAATATATTTTTTTTTCGCAGAAATTCAAATAAAAGAGATTAATTGGTTCTCAGCGGTGGGAAACACTTTTATTTTTTTCTCGCCAGCGTTGCTACCCTGCGAGCAGAGGTTTCTCAGAAACGCTAAAAGCCATGCAACTGAGAAACCTCTGCTCGCAGGGTACAGCGTGGCCTCCTAATGACGTCAGCTGAGCTGAAAAACAGCTATAATTCGTGTTTGGTACAATTTACCCTTTTCCTAGAAAATGTCTTTATTTTGTCGTACAGCGTATAAGCGATTCCAAGAAAGAGGAAAAAAAGCCCAAGCTTTCTATATGGAATTTGTTTTAGAGTAGTAAAATTCCTTATAGTCTCAATTTCATTTTTACTTTTAATTCTAGTTGATATATAATAAATGTACAAGTCTAGTTGTATGGGACAGCTATTTACTGAGTAAAGCTCCCAGACACTGCACTGGGTGGATTTTCCAATTAATGGCTACGTGGTCCTTACGGCTACGGCTCACCCAACAGTTGGTGGAAGTCTTTGCCGAGGTGTTAGCTGCAAGGAAAGTTAAAAACGCCCGCAGCGTGGATATGTTGACAAAAATAAAAATTGTAAACTATTCATTTGTGACGTTAGGTATTTAGGGTGTTCTTCGTCTTTAACTCTCACAAAATGCGCGGCGTTGTGCTGAATAAATAGACGGATAATGAACGGGATGATTTGGATAACTGGAGGACTCTGAATGGGACTAAAGCTCGGTAGAACACTTCGCTGGGCTGCGTGGTCAACGTTACAAACAATGCCAGAGGTATAGGGTCGTTAGTAGCTCGTCCGTAGAGCAAAGCAAAAATAATCTTCGACAGAACTGGAACTCTTCAAATATGTTTAACCTTCTCACTTAGTTAACTCGAAGACAACTCAGACAAGTAATTCAACATAGCTATGTGTCTTAACGGGAGGTAATTCAGCGAGGTAACTTGAAGAGGTAATTCGTAGGGGTAATTAACTGACTGAGGTAATTCAAATTGTACAGTGTACAAGCTTGCATATATGTGGTCTGGATATGCTAATACTGTTCAAATATTATGTTCGGCAAGTCTTTCATATAAAATTACGTTCACAGCAAAATAAACAACTCCTTTAATACCGTCCTAGTTAAAAACGAGCTCTTAAAAAGGACGGTAAAGCAGCTGAGAACACTTCAATTTCTCTTACTAGATTATTGCGCGGAATGTGACTAATTAATCCCGATTCTAGGAAACTTCAAGAAACTAATGTTTAAGTAGCTTTCGTTTTCCCATCTAAGGTTAATTGCGATCGGAACTTCTTACTGCCAACGAATCTCGTTAAAACAAATTGTAACACGGCTGAATAAGCACCCAGATATCTGCACGGTTTTGTGCAATCTTAAACACATTGTTTTGAAATCATATTTGAAATGCCGAAATGTTAACTCTGATAAAACTGAGTCCCGTTCTAAAGATTACATTGAAATGTCGGCTGTGACACATTGGATTCGTTGATGTAATAATCATGTGATGCACTCGTTCCTTGCTGTTGCAGGTGATTGCAACAATTGATGCTTTTGTCTTGTAAAATGTATTGTATCCGAGTGATTCCAAGAAAAAAAGGATAACAGATAACAGCTTTAGGTATCAAATTTCCGCTCTAGATGAATTTAAATATGAGTGTGAAAATGCTGTTTTGTGAATTTCGAAAATGCCATGCATGAACCTTTTAATTCCATTTACCTTTGTCTCTTTTTACTTTTAAGTCAATTTTTTTTAACCATTTCACATACGTTTTTTTCTTATGATAAGTCTAACAGGCGATAGACTTTCTAAAAGTCCTTTTAATTTTTTTTTCCTTGTCGGCTATGCCAATTTAAAGGTCGACCTCGCGACTTCGTCGTTCGCTCGGTCGCTGTCCTACCTCGCTCGCTAAGGTAAGAACTACTAAAGGTCGACTTTTAGCAAGTCTAAACAGACCAGTAAAAGCCGTGACTCTGACTAGATAAATTATATAAAGCTATAGAATTGAAATGACTACTGCAAAGACTAACGTGAAAAACAACATGAAAAAACAACGTGAAAAAGGCTAAGGTATACAATATTTCGAATGGCCAATACCAGTCTTCATCAGGTTTATTAGGAAAAAACACGAATACATTAGCCTTTTTGACGTTGTATGATCAGTCTTTACAGTAGTCATTTTGACTTAAATTCTATCTTTATTCTTTTTACTGATCGCGATCTTGTTTGATCCAACGTTGAGCTACATTGATCTTTCACGGTTTTTGCAGTGTGGCTTTTCAAGCCTTAGTTACATAAAGGGTCCATAAAGCTAGATATAATGTCTCATATTACACAATGGAGGACAGGTTGGCACTGTTGCCCTTCCGCTTAGAGGCGTGTTCGATTGACAGTATTTTGGAAGACTGAATAAATGGAATAAACCCGAGAAATCATTTGTGTTCGGCTTATCTGCTTGTCATTGTTGTCGAAAAATCACGGTACAAACGATTTGTAACAAAACTTTTACGTACTCGGAAAACTCGAAAAGTATGGAACGTTTAGCTAGACTCATTGAAGCCCAACATTTGAAGGGGACTTTTTTATAATTTTTAGATAGTTTTGGTTTTAATCATTGATACTTAAATAACTTACACTACTTAAAAATCAAGTACACGTACATACTAACTTTTTGTACACTTTAAATGTATAACTAAAGGAAGGTTAGTTATATTATCCTACAATCCTTTCGTCTATTACTTTTCCTTGCTGAATAAGAGATTAGAGACCTTCAGATTCGAGGACGAGATTTGACTTAGAGTTTGTTGGTGTATTCCGAGGTTCTAAAAATAGACACCCGGAAAGCTTCATTGGTCTTCTTTTTTCTTCACCAGAAAGTTAGCACTGTTGTCTTTATTAAGCCCACTCCCGATTGCAAAAAGATAAGCCTTCTAACATTTTTAAACATGTTTCCCGCCACTACGACATTCACATGATGCTGAAATTATTCCCTATATTCACGAGTTTACTGTGTTATTACCTATTAATAAAACGGGTGACAAGTTACCCTCACAATCGTGGGTAGTCGCTTGTTTATCGTATCGAGAACTCCACGCACTGAAAAGTTTAGGGCATACATTTTGGCTCTAGGTTTCCAAGTTTCTGAATGTTTCGACAAAATACCTGTTAGAATTCTTCTTGATGTACTCTTTCGTTTGTTTAGGTTTTTCTTTAGCGTCTTTTAATTCCCTGACATCTTCTTTCATAACATTTGAAAACTTGGAAGCATTTGGCACCGAGGCGTACGGAACGTTGCCATGGCAATTGAGAAATTATAATTATTATGTCTATTGCTTCTTTTCTTAGAAAACGTATTTATTTTCTAATTTAGGCGATTCCAAGAAAAAAGAACTTATATAATAAGTTTTCTATGAATTTATTTTCGAGTGGAAAATATCTTTATAACTTTAATTTTATTTTTAGCTTTAATTTAGCCTGCGTAGCACGCGTTTCTGTGCGGTTTTGGGGCAAAGAATGAGGATCAAGAGTCAAAGACCGCGCGTAAAGGAGCGAAAAGTCCTCTTCCACGATCTTTTTTGCTCCGAAACTAAACGGAAACGCTTGCTACGCAGGCTAGCTTTTATTCCTTTTAGTAACTGTACAAGTCTAACGGTATCAGAGAGCCAAAATACTTGAGCCAAAGTTCCAGTTCGTTAACATGCATAGGGGAGGATTTTACTATGGCAACGATGCTTTTCAAGTCATTGAATCAGCAATCTTCTTTGCCGTCATGAATGAAAAGCTGGGTCCGTTCTTTTCTTAATTAAATGGGGATTAAAGGTTCGCGAATTTTGGGAAGCATTTGTTTTTTTTTTTATCGCAGCCGGCTCATTACTAATTCACTTTCGAAGTTTACAAGTCACTTGTAATATACAGAATTCGGGTGTTGCCTGCGACTTTTCCCACCGGAGAAATTTAACTCGCCAGCGCTCTTATCACTGTCAAGATACCAAACTAAGAGGTGCTTGATTGCCGGTATCATCCTTAATTCCGTCACCTGATGTTTTCGTCGATGAATAAGTCGAAGCACTCATTCACTGATATCAGTTTCCACTTTCGCTATTATGTGCTCTTTATCAGTAATGCCAAATGCTTGTAACCCATTGCGAAATGGAAAATTGTCTATGGGACTTTAAAATTCCTAATCAGACTGAAAATCTTTAAAATGTTGTTGTAGATAGTAATGGTTGTCTTTGAGAGTCTTCTAAGTGAACTGATACCAAGAGAAAATTTGCTTGTGGATACATAAGTGCACTGAAGCGGAGTCTCTTTCCTCTCCTTTCTCAACAAGACCGACCCAAAAGATGGAACAGATGGAAATTATTAGTAAGTCTAGGATAACAACTTATAGCTTACCGTACAGTTTGTGGAAGTCCTTACAGAGGAGTGTCCTCGGCAACGAAAGGAAATAACAGTTACGTGGAATTGTTGGTGAAATATTATCAGCACTGGTGCTTGAAACAATTGATGTCTTCACAATTTATTTTATGCAAACCATTCCAAGAAAAACAAGAAAACAAAAGCTTTGCACGCTCTATGCATTCAAATTCCACCAGTAAAATACTGTTCAGTTTGTCAAACACGAAAATATCTTGATACAGGAAAACAACGTTCGGTACCTTTCATTCAACAGGCTCTTTAAAAGAAAAACATCTGGTAAGTTACAGCCCATCGCGAGTGACATACGCAAAAAGGCCTTTAGCACCAAACACTTAGTTATTACTTACCTTCGTACTGATAATAGCAATGATAGAATAATATAAATAGTGTAGAATGCCACAGTGTTATTTTCCATAACTAAATGGTGCCCAATTCATATTAATTTTTTTCATCCCTATTTTTCTGTCATTTTCTTCGTGGTGCTTAATATAAAAGCCTATAATTTTCTAGAAGTTGGAAAGTTTACCAATTGTTGATGAAAAGGCCACTTTGCTAAACGGGAAAATTTAAATTTACTCAGGGTAAATATTTTTTACGAACTTAGCGATTGAGTGGAGCCTACTGTTCAAAGAAAAGCGCGTCTGGTAAAAAAATTTGCTGACATTTTTGACTGAAATTTCAAGTATCAGCTTTTATAAGCCATATAAATCCCACAAAAATTGTTAAATTAGAAAGTCGTTCAAAATTCAGCTGTCAAATTGCTTTGGGATTTTGACACGAATTGCTTTGAGGTAGAACGAGCCAGTTTCGAGACAAGCCCTCATTGTTTACGAATTCGTAAGTCAAAAGCCGATTGCCAGTGGTGGTATACTTTAAAACTGGTACTCTAGCTTTGGAAGCACTATAAATTGCTCCAAACCTTGCCTTTAAATAGAATGATTTCTTTCTTGACATTTTTGGGAATATCCTTTTGGGAATATCCTTAGCAATTTTGGCTGAAACAACTACTACATACATTTTGATGTATTGCAGTGCATCTTCATTGGCTTTTATTGCTGTACATTGCTTCTAATCCAAGAATTAGGTATAGGTATGGGTATTGTATCAAAGCTCAGATAGAGGTGTCGAGCATGCAGTTTTGTTTATGGCTACAATTAAATGAGCACGGGCGGTAGTTCCGTGAGGCATTTGCACTTCAGCCCGGGAGACGAGCGACAATGATGTCAATACCTACGAAACGATCTGTATATCGCTAAGTAAATGCGCCTGTATTGCTAACGGAGCCACCTTTAAGTTCTGCTTGGTTTATTGCTCTTATTTCTTTGCTTGACAAACGAGACTAAATCAGATTTTTTGTCAACTTACAATCCCTTGAAATACTGAAACATCTTACCGACAGAATTAAAGATATTTCTTGCTTTCCAGTTTTGACTGATTCCGGTAGTGCAATAAGACCCAGTCGCTCTCATCAAGTAGAGCTAAACCGGCTCCAAACATATCATAGCGGAAACAAGAAATCCTCTCAAGCCAGCTAGTTACTATAGGTCTTGATACACAATTTGTAACTCACCTAAGTCTTTTTGGAGATGATCGTTACCAACACCGAACTGCCGACGAAAGCAAACAGTTGACAAGGACTTAATCCTAAAATTTTGCCCAGTTACGGATAGGGGTGATTGGTCGATAATCATGTGATAGACACGCTCTAGCATACTATTGGTGGAAATTAGGGCAGCTGTTGTTTTGTCTCAGTGATTTTTTTTGCGGAAGCGACTTTAAGGAAACGCCGAGGTGGGTGTTCTTATATAGCTTTTGAATTCAGCTTTACAGGAAATCAATTTGTTCTCGAGGCCGGTTTTGTTGTTATAAAATACGAGGAACAGTGAAATTCATATCTTCCAGTCACCTTACTGTTGCTTTTGTTTTTTCTTTTCAGTTTTAATTCCCCTTAGTAAATGGACATCAAGTGTAAGTCTTAGTTCAGATACGGTATCGCTTTAGTGAACAGTTTAAAATCATTCCACCTTTGTTAGTTTGTTTCTACTTTCGGTTTTACGACGTTTATGACGTGCTCCCGAACAACAAATAGACGATAATAATCTCCGATTAGGGGTCCAATTGTTTGCCCCAGTGATTGAGATTCCTAGAAACTATGAAACTTTTCGTCGCGCACTTTCAAAAGTTTCTAAGAATTCAGAACAGCGGCTCCCAGCCGTTTACTTCGAATAGACCAAAACAGCCGCAAAGGTTATAGACCGCTTGAAGTTACCATTAAAAATTTGTCAAAAATCTGATTCAGTGCACGTACAGATAAACCGGGTTCGACTCCCGGCGACGCTGTTTTCTGTTTCCTTGTCGTACCGTTTTTTCTCTGTTTCGTCTCTGTTTTAAACACTATTTTTCCTTTTGACCTGTTTTCCTTTATTCTTACTGCTGACCCTGCTGGTCATACATTTGGATCAATATATATTTTTAGCTTAAGTCGGGAGTTTTATTTTGGGAAAGGGATTTGAAAAGCTCCTGATCTGCATAATGGCCAAGCTTACGACCAGATAAAAACCATAAGCCGTCAAGACATGTCCCTCCTCTGCAACAGCTGAATTTTTTTCAATGTTAGTTGACAGCATGACAAACAACACACAATATACCACCAACTGTACTAATTTACACCCAACACCCACCATTGAACACTGGCGAAATTTAAACTTGCCTTTTGTACATTGTCTTAATCATCAAAACTATTACCCTAAAATCTCCACCGGGTTTGCCCAAAAACAATAATTAAACGAAACCTTAAAACTGGTTTTCGCGATTTAATTACAACATTGAGATTGAGATTGATTAAGATTCAGTGCTCTCAGTCTCTCACAAATACCTGTCATTTAGCGTCCTCTTTCAACGCTACAGCTAAGCAAACTTTGAAAGGATTGATATGGTGTTCCACTAGCTCTGAAGAGCTGAAAATACGCTTAATGTAAAGTATAATATATCCTTTGATGAACCTCCTATTGCTGTGTCTAAACTGTGCACT
This sequence comes from Porites australiensis, assembly GCA_022179025.1. NCBI lineage: Eukaryota > Metazoa > Cnidaria > Anthozoa > Scleractinia > Poritidae > Porites > Porites australiensis. Next base: position 24,954 of record BOPM01001413.1, read on the forward strand.
GGCCCTCAAAAGTGTGAACGTTCGGTATGATTGCCCTTAAAACCTCTAAATCCAGGAAATCGGAACAGTATTTCCGTGATAAAATCGAGATTTTTATCCGTCTCTTCGATGAACATTTTGCTCACCATTTTGAAAGTCACTGACACGAGACGTGACGTCATACTGCCAGGCGGACTGTACCACAGATTTCCTTGGAGACACATGCCCCACTCCCTTCCCTCCCTGGATAGAACAGAATGCCCTTGCTTGAAAATAGAAATCCGTAGAGAGTGTGAAATACGTGGGAGCTCGTGTACACCGCCACGCGCTTGGAAGGTGAGGCCCGCTTCTTTCCTTTCTTCGCGTTTGGCCTCTCCTCGAGCTCGGTGATTCTCACGCGCGCTGGAGTAATTTTCTTGATCAACTATCCCTGAAGAAAATTAGAGACTACTCCTATTCTTCATATAAAGAGCCATGAATGTTATAGCAAGTTAAATTACTCCCTCGCCGCTGATAAAGGAAAAGTGTCTGGGAGAGAGGCGAGGAATTGAAAGCCTCGGAGACGCCCAAATGGAACAGGGGTACTCGTCGTTTCCTTTAACGGTCTATATCGCTTAGGGTGTTCAGCAAAAAACGCTCATTTTTTACGAGTGGCTCGATCTTGCCTATTTGTGTCGTTTCGTACGTTGATACTGCACAAAGGCATTCTCCATGTGGTGTTGTGTTTACTATATATATACTCAGGCATTATGCATGTTGCCAGCCTTTTATTTTAAAACTAACCAAAATGTTTAAATCATAAAACAGAAGCTTCGAATTACAAAAGACAAAATAAGTTCTATGAAAAGTACAACTCTATCTTATGTTTCATGCTTTTTTTTCTCTTTCCGCTGTTGTTTTGCTACTGTCTACAATTTTCCTCCTTTAACTTTGAAATATACGCAATTGCTCCTGTCCAATTTACATACATACATATCTTATTGGCTGGTCCCCACAGGGCCTTTCAGAGTCATTCACTGTTACACTAATAATAAAGAGAAAACACGATTATACACAGAAGGCTAAAAACACGAAAAATAATTAGCTAACTAAAGGAGACGTCCAGAGACGTTCATTTAAGCGACCGCGCGCGAAGTTTTAAAGTAAAACAATACTTTGATTAGCAGTTTAGCGACCCTCTGTGTAGTAGAGCGCAAATCGTGAATAATAAGAAAAACATACTTTCAAATAGAATTCATTAGCTGCGAATTGAAAAGTGCCCAAAAAATGAACCTAAAAGTGAAAATACCATAATTTGATAATACTAATACGGTAGTTTGACCTCTCCTTACGGACATCTCTATAATACGGACACCTCTCTATTACGGACAGTTCGTTTGGTCCCAGAAATGCCAAGAATCATGCATTCACTACCTCTATAATACGGACACCTCTGTAAAGCGGACACTTGGTTCTGTTCCTTTGGTGTCCTTATTAAAGAGGTTTGACGTAATAACAATATTTTAGCAAGGAGCCCACTACACCAAAAGGTGCTCTTCAGTGGAGTCCTGCATATACTATATTAATAATGTATTAAAAACTACGCATGGTAAAAGAGTAAAAACTAGCTTAAAAATAGAAACTGCGCAAGAACAATTAAAAACTATCAAAAAACTTGTTACAAACTTTCAAAATGCATGTTTGAGCTTAGATTTCAAATAAGAAAATATACAAGTAAGTCTACGACGCTCCGATACGTAAAACGTTGTCTGCCCCAGTTTGTTCTTTCACGAGGTAGGTGAAAATCGTCTCTGGAACGCGTGTTGGAATTGTGAATTGTGTAATTTCTAACAAAATGGAAATCAAAATCAATAAAACCATTCAAACACTTGAAGATCGTTGTAAACAGACTCATTAAGAAATCTTTACACTTAAATAGAAGCAACTAGCCGTTCTAAAACAATTCATGCTGGACTCCACATTTAGTTGTTTTCTTATTTCATAAATTTTCTATACACTCTCCTTTGCATTATTGGGTAATTACAGTGGCGTAGCTACCTATACGACAATAACTGCATGCGTAACTGAAAAAAAAAACCAGTTGTGAAAAAAAAAAAATGGAATAATAACAAAAAGAAATAAATAAAGAAAGAGAAAAACAAAGCAAGGGAAAGGAAACAAACCTAAACAAGGGATAGCTGTAAAAAGGGAAATTTCCCATATATCTCCTCTTAAGTTTCTTTAATATAATATTTTCAAAATAAAATGTTTTGCCCGATTTTGCCACACACAAAAGATATATCTGCTGACTTAGGGACACGGTCCCAGAGACAGTCCAGTATAGTCTTCATCCGACAAAAAGGAAAATTTATTCAATTCACCCGCGTGGAAACGATTTGGGAGACAGGATAGGGCTGATTTAGAAAACTGTTTGCATCTCTGAAAATGTTTTAGCTACGCCACTGAATCCGGCAGTTTCCGCATGAACCTACTCGCTCTTTTTACAAAAATGCTTACTCCTACGCACTTCTAAATTTAAATAGAAACCCTCCTATTTGTTAGAGAGTCCTCAGAATTGTTTCACAGAAACTAACCTTGATCTAAATCTTCTGAAAAAAACTTAACACATCGCTGTGCTAAAATGATAGGACTTAGAAGTATTGTAGAGCTAAGTGATGTACAGAATATACATTTGATTTCTATCAGCTTTTTTTTATTATTACATAAGTTTAAACACGCTTCTTGATTGACTAAAATTTAGAGTTATTTCAGTGATGGGGTACCCTTGTCTCTTTCCCTTAAAAGGAGTCTTCAATTTGTTAGAATTGCATAACGGCAAGAAAACTCATCTGATTAAAGAAGTAAGATAAATGTTAAGAGCCAACATGCTCCCTTCCTGGGCATTCTTTGTTGAAAACTCCTTGCCACATTTGGGACACTTTACATGTGACAAAGTTCCAGTAAACTCCGAGACTGGCGACCTCTTGCTGCATTTGGGGCACTTGTATTCAGCTCTCTCAAGACTTGGCAGCAACTCCATTAATATCCGGGCATTGATGGATCCAAATTTCTTGAAATAGTTTACTTCTTCCTCTTTCAAATCATCTTTTGTCCAGTAAACGTCGATGAATTTTAATCCAAGAACATCTGCGTTCTCCACCCTGAAAAATCCCAGGTCCGCCCAGTCTTCTCCAAAAGAATTCAGCAGTCGTAAACATTCACTGTTGAAACTGGTTAGCACAACTGTGTGGCCAAAGTCAGGAGTTTTCGGAGGACGGGCTGTTATATCGATCTCCTTCTTCGTCAAAATGCCTTTTGGGTTACTTTCATAGAATTCTTCAAAACTATCCCACTCATTCTCAGTGAGCCTAAATGTTGCCACCACTGGCCGACTTGAAGAGACTGCTTCAATGGCTCCCTTGAGGTCGACCTGCTTGCACTGCAGGCGATACTTCGGGCACATTTTCTGTAGCACATGGGTGGTAGAGACACCGTTTGGATATTTTTCACAATCAAATTCTTTGATAATTTCTTCTCTTAGTTCATGGAAATTTGGATACCCGCCTTCGCGTCCAAGAATTCTTCTCGTGGACAAATAAAGTACTGTAGCAACTGCATTGGCATAGGAGGTCTCCCCTTCTTGTATTCTTTTGGCTCTTAGGTCCTTTACTTCTTGGTTGATATGGAGATCTAAATCAACGGATGCAAGCAAGTCAGATAACGCGTCTTGACAACAAACGACATTTCGAGCCACCTCGCAGATCTCTCGCAAGTTGTCTGGGTGATTTAACTGCAAGAACAAGTGTGTTTCATTGTTGGTGTGATCGATGGTCCAACCACGTTTAACAAAAATTGTGCGTGGTAGCGATTGCGTTGACACTTTTGAGCTCAATGAGAACAGGAACTTTGCTCCCCGATCCCAGTCAGGTGCCATCTCGCTGAACAGTCGTCTGGGTTCAATCTGTGTGGAGTGAGACACAAAGCAGCTCACTACGGTCACACCTGTTGTGGTCAATTTAGAGACTACTCGATCTATTCCTACACCATCAGCACATGTAGTCTCTCCATCTGCGGGTTCTCCGGCTGACAAGATGAACAGCAGCTTTTTGTGAGTGGAAAACCTTGAAGCTTGAAACAGTTCTATTGTCTTCTCAATCGATTGATATAAAGGCGTTCCACCGTAAATGCAACGCTCAGCGCTCTGCAATAGTTCCCGGCACTTTTCTTTAGAGAGTTCTTTTTCACCAACGCACCCATGAAGAACATTTAAGGCATCTTTAACTTTAAAAATGGAATTAACAGTCACATTCAACAGACATAGTTGTTCTTTGTCTTCTTTCAGCAAATAAGGCTTGGCCTTGTTAAATACTTCCCTGATGTCTGCAACTGTAGCTCTTTTAAAGCTGGTTGCCATTGATGCAAACGCACCTTGCATTGTGTTAGTAAAAAAAGATAGGCCTGTCATCTTCGCCAGGGCGCTGACAGACCAATTCCGACAATCTGGTGGTAGAATCTCTTGAACAAATTTTTCAAGAAACGTCCTGTTAGACTTCAATTTGTTCAGTAACAAATCAGCCTCTCTATACTTCAATGCCCTGACGACAACTTCTTCCGCTGCCCATTTGCGAACATTAAGTGCCCCGGATCTCTCTAATATTCGGAAAATCGTGTTTATTTGCGTACTAGTAGCAGGCCTCTCAACATCACGTTCAGTTTTTTCACCTTCATACTGAATCTGTTTAAGAGTTCCTATGATATCAAATATGCCCTCACCAGTACATGCCCCAACGCCTATTGCAAATACATGGTTATCAGAAGATATATCATATTTGATAAGGTTATCAATAACCGCAAAGATCGAGCGAGCCCATGGTCCTCCTTCTTCATCAGTACCTTTCCTGATGTTATGACGCATGGAACCGGAGACGTCAAGAAGGATTCCAGTCAAATATGCCATTTTCCCTCTTTCTGCAATAAGAAAAGATTCGTTATTTTGCACACAAGTTCAAACAGAGAACAGAACTGTAGTAAACAACCCACTACGAGAGCCGAGTGCAGTTTACTACGCGCGCTGATTTAAATCTAACCGGGGGGGGGGGGGGGGGCCCGAC
>BOPM01001413.1:32332-61078 GCA_022179025.1 Porites australiensis
TTAAATAAGTGTTGTAGTTATCAGTTAAGATAAGGAGTAATTTCAAACTAGTGATTTTAACAATTAATATGACTAGGGTTTCGTTTCATGTATGTTACACTTGCAAGCTTAGAAAAAAAGGAAGGGCACAAACTTTCTTGATTTCTCTCAGACAATGACAAATTGGACTACTTTTGGGCTTAACTCTTGTTCTAAACATAAATCTTCAAAGCCTAAAAAATCTTTAAATGCTAAAAATCCAACACTAACCTTCCAGAAGCTCGCAACATGTGACCGTTTCGAAATCAGTTGAGTAGATCTTCCAGCAACTTTACGTCAACTTGCAAAGCCTTGCAGCTGTTAACACTGTAACTGTGACCATAGGCTTTTTCTCCACGGTACTTCGCTCAGGATAGGGTATTTTGATTGATGACTTCGGTGAATCAGAAGATGCAAAAGCTAAAATCTTGAGTGACGCTCGATTAGACACAGAGAAAGACTCACCATTACATTGCTCCAACCGTACAGTCGAGAAGAGCTTTGAGCAACTTTACGACGAGTGATAAAGCCTTCCAGCAATCAACACTTTAAACTGTGATCATCAGCTTTTTTCCATTCTATTCCACTCAGGATAGGCTATTTTGTTTTACAATCTCGGTAAATCAGAAGCTACAACAGCCAACCCTTTGAGCGGACACTCGTTTTGAAATAGCGAAAGACTCGCCATGACAGGACAGTTGGGTAGAGCTTTCAGCAACTTTACGTCCAGTGATAACGCCTTCAACCAGTTGACACTTTAAACTATGACCACCGGCGTTTTGCCCAATCCATTCCGCTCAGGATAGGCAATTTTGATTGATGACTTCGATGAATCAGAAGCCGCAAAAGCCAAACTCTTGAGTGACGCTCGATTACAAACAGCGAAAGACTCGCCATGACATCCCTCATCACCATGCAGTTGAGTAGAAGTTTTTGCAACTTTACGGGGCGTGATACAGCCTTCCAGCGGTGAACACTTTAAACTGTGGCCATCAACGTTTTTTCTATTCTTTTTCGCTCAGGAAATTATATTTTGTTTGATGCCTTCTCTAAATCAGAGGCCGCAAAAGCCGCAAAACGTCAACGACACTCGTTTTAAAACATCTCAAGACTCGCCATGACATTCCCCGCAGTTGCATGATATTTATCGTTAAAATAATACTAAAACTTCTTTGTTTGGTCATGAAATTTGCTTGAAAGGCCGGCTAGATACCTTCTCAACATTCTCGGCATTCAAGATACATAATTCCGTTAGCCTGTGGGTTAAAATAACGAGAAAACCAAATGGCATCGGGCCTCCATCTTGGTGCTTCGCGCGAAAACAGAGCAGCAACTCTGCAACCGGATGTGATGTCATAAATCGGTGGATCATAGGTACACGAAACAAGTACTAGGCGCTATTGGAGTCGTGGCCCCCCCCCCTGAAACTAACATACAAAGAGAAGTATGGGGAGTTATGAAAAGCGTTTTTTTTGGAGGGGGGGATGAGGTTAATGGCCAATGAGAAGCTCATGACAGTCTATCTACTGTAGCATATTCAATAAAATTTAATATTCGGTAAGAGATAAATACAAAAAAAACAATGCAAAAAATGCAATTAAAAAAAGACTCGGTAAAGGTATATGAGAGAAATTTCGATAGCCATGTGTTAGCAAATGCAGTGGGATAATTCATGTGTAATCAGAAGGAACAACTACCTTTGCCATAGATCGCTTAAGTGTCTTCCACTGAGGTATATGTTGTATGGTAGGTAACGTGTGTTAAACAAACTCTTTTAAATAAGAAAGTAAAATTTTTTGAGGCCAAATTGAAGCCTAAGTCGTTATAGATGTAAAGCAATAGTATACTGATTTAACAAACAGCAAAACTCCTTTCTTACGGCTTAGCAATTCCTTGTAAGCCAAAGGTATTTCTGAAAGGCCTGAACTAATGATGAGACAGCCGTTTTTAGGTCCTTGGTGGCAATTTACTGTACTTGAGACAAGGTCAGTATTCAATTAGATTTGAGTAAAACATGTTTTTTAATATCTCAATGGAATAAGTGCAACATAAAGAAGAATCGAAACACTTTAAAGTTGCAACCACTTTTCAGGCAATAGTTCTGGGTTTTGCCTGATATTTCAATGTCACATAGTAGCCTGTCATCTCTTTATAATGTCTTGGAGCACATACGAAGAATATGACGATGATTATACCAAGAAAAGAGTTTTTTTTATTAAATGAACTTGCCGACAAAGAACGTGCATGTATATAAGAGAATCATGAAACACATTTCACTGATTCTTAGACCCGTAGGCCCGGGCCTACAAAGTTTTGGTTTGATCACTAGTCGTGCGTGCAATTTTCAGGATATGTGGAAAAATATTTTTAAAAAGAATACGTTCGAGTCATTTCAAGGATATAGAAAAAAGCGCTGAAAGTCCAAATTTTGAATGAAGTTTCACTTGTACAGGTGCTGAGAAAACGGGTTAGTTTTCAAGATCGCAAAAACGAAAATACACTAATGAAAATTTCCTAGCATCGAAATATGATATTAAGCAGCATTCTGACTCTTCTTAAGAACAAGAAGACGCCCGAAGGCGTTTACGCGGGATGTGTTGGTGTAAGAAAGAATTACCGGTATGTTCAATGGCAATGGAAAGTTGAGTAGTGTATGCAACAAATGTGTGCAGGAGAGACAGAGATGTTCTGTTAAGGAATAATACACTGGAAGATGAGTTACACACAAGGGTTCCTTTGCTACTCAAAACAAAACTTAAATCAATATTACAACCATATATGTTAGGAGTATGGGTTAGTTCACTAAAATTTGCGTTCCTTTACTAATGTCCTCAAAAAATGCACTTCCACACTCAACAATAGGGCTGCAAGGCTGTGCTCTAGGGAAAATTTCAGGGGCCCCTTTGGGCTCCCCAAACATTTTAGCTGGGGTGCCCGGGCCTCCAAGTTGGTCGCCCAAATTAATAAATCAGTGAGCTTATTAAAAATTAAACAAATTATTTTCTTATCAAGACAAGCAGAATTTTGTGAATACTTTTTCATGAAAAATCACATCCCTTTGACCTCCTGAGCGTGCGAAAAAAAATACCGGCATGTTGTCATTTGAAAGTAAGTTTTCGCGCCATATGAGAAACATGGGCAACGCCGCCGAATATTTCATTTTTTTTTAATGGAAAAATAAGATTCTGGTCTGTTTATGTATTTTTTATAAAAAAAATTTGGGGTCAAAAATAAGGGCACTATTCTTTCTACTAATCGGTTTGATTTACGTTGAAAAGAAAATTCGCTTATTAAGATTGACTGCGATCCCGTGGAGCTTTCCAGGAAAACTGTTGTGATTTCAACGAAACCGCGGCGCCCCTCGGGGGGATTACTTGGGTTAATTTTTGCTAGGCATGTGCCGCTGGCCTCTCAGAGCCCCTTCCCCATTATAGTCTATTCTGTGGCCAATTGTAGACCCCATATTAGTCACTTTTGGGGCAAATATGTAATTTTTGCGATCCCAACTTAGTCACTTTCTATTTCTGTATCTACCTTATCAATCCTTTAAATAGGTCATCAAAAAATGAATTGACCCATTGAATGAAGAACACTTTACTTTTCACCTTCAGTACAAATATCCTGGTACGTTTGATAACCGTAAATATGAACAACTCTCTTACCCCAAAAATCCGAAAATGCGCGACCCCATTCAAGTAACTCTTTTGAAAATGCAAACCCACTATAGTCAATCCAGTCGTGAAATTGCAACCCCTTCCAGCAGCACATCCCCATTAGCCTCTTATACGGAAGTGCCCGCCCTTCCCCGGGCCACCCCAAAACTATTATCTCTTTTGAATAGATCATCTTGTTGTAAAGTCGTCGTTTAAGCGCAGAACAGAAGTATTTTCTTTCCATATTATCGGTGAAATTCTCAGGACAAATGAGCTTTTATGGATCCGGTTAGCTTTTGCGTATTATTTTTAGTACGTGATACGTAATGCACATACGACAATGCGGGATTTTATAGATTTATACCCGATTCTGAAACAATCAAAATAAAAGTCGTCTCTTTTCTTTTTTATACATGGTATTTTACTGGAACAACAATTTTAGTTATGTTTTAGCCTCGCAGACACAGCAGTAAAAAAAAAAAAGGTAAAAAATATTTTAATTAACATAAAAGAGCGACTTCCGTGTTTATTCCGCGATTTTTCAAAATACAAAACTATTGTTTTGCGTCGCCGACCGTACTTTACGCCTGTCAGAGTAAACGTAACAATTTGTTTAGAAAAACTAACTAATGAACCATCCTAATTTGAAGAAAAAATTTCAATGTTATTATGAAAAGCTGTTACTATCGAAAACTCTGCAGCTTGTCACGTTCATAGAGGATTATGTTACATGTGAATTCACGTGAAACGACTTTTGAACATCAACGCCTGCCCGCTGCCCGATTTAACAACATTTTCTTAAAGCTTTTTGATAGACATGCTACATATTGCTACTTACAAGTCGACTTCAAGAGTTTCTTAGCGAGCGGAGCGTTCTTTTTTAGGCCGCGAAGCCACCGAGCGAGCTTAGCTTTTTGACTGTAAATCAACAGAATCAAGAAACCAACACCAGCAAGTCGCCCGGCTGGAGTACCTAGACAATATTTCAGTCGCCCGAGGCCAAGTCTTGCGCCGTTAGATCTAGAGCACAACCTTGAGTCTTCATCCTCCTCTACGCTGTAAGCTTACTTTTCCCATCTTTGCTGACGCAGTATCTTTTTTCTCCTTGTGCAATCCAACCTGACTTGCACGTGATTTGAAGTTGCAGTCAATAAAAATCACACGATTTTTCGGGACGGGCACGGGATACTTGAAAGTTAAAAAAACAAGGCAATTTTTGACTCCCAAGACGACGAAACGAATGCGCTCCCGAATTTAAGACGCTGGCTGACTACGTCATCCCGCGTAATAATTTGAGTCATTTATAACCTTCTTATTAAATGATCTATCACGGCTATTGAAAATTTAAGGTTTGATATATATATTCGTTTTATTCGAATTCAAACATAAATACTTTTTTACTTCTCAAGGAGATTGTTTGCTACACACCAAACTTTAAGTTCCTAGTGTTGGATTTTCAGTAGCTAGTCGCACAAAATTCGGCTTTTATCAATTTCAAAGCTTTTTGGTTATTGTTGTCATAGTAAAATCGATTTTACTCAAACTACATTTCATGACAAATTTCAATCCATAGCCAAATACTGGTGAAAATGTTATCGCGATCGGACAATGAAAAAACACTTTTAAGGCGATTGAAAAATATCGGTATGGCCTCTAAAAAAACTGTATCGAAATGCCTTAAAGCACATGTGAAGAATATGAGGATGATAATACCTATAAAAGTGTTTGTGTTTTTTTACCAAATGAGCTTGCCAACAAAGAACATGCATGCGTAAGAGAATCATGAGAGATATTTCACCAATCTTTAAATAATTTAGAGTTGATCCTTTGTGATTTATGTGCAATTATCAATGGCATAAGTGTCTAAGGCCCAATTATGTTGTTTACAAAGCAAAATAGTTATTAAGTAGAATCGAGTCACTTTAAACTTGCAGGCACTTTTCAGGTTTGCTAGATATTCAATGAGGTCTTCAATGTCACATAGTGACATTGTGACATTGACTATAATGACTTGGAGCAAATTTCGAAGAATATGAGGATGATTATACCTAGAAAACTGTTTTTTTTATTTACCAAGTGGATGTTGTGGTCAATTGACTCAAGAACAATAATTCACGTATAAGCGTAAACTGCTTGTGGACATTGAGAGCTACTTCGTTGTTACTGTTGACATTTAGTCTTAATTTTGATGTTATGGTTCCGTTGATAAAGTCGTTTATTTTATTCGAGGACATGTTAAATAACATTGCCTATGAAATGTAAATTATTGTACTCAAAAACGCGAAATGAAAGTGGCTCAAAATTTAAAATTTTTGCCAAATAGCGAAATTTAAAAATGCCCTCATTAAAATAGCGAAATAAACATGTCGCGAAAATTTCGTGTAATAAGGTAATCAATGTAATTCCATACCTTGGTCAGAAGTGAACCCTGAAACGCTAGGAGTATGGCAAATTTGGGAAGACTCTTCACTTAATCTGGCTGCATCCTCAGTTTTAGTATCTTCATCAACTGGGCATTTGTCACGTGAGAATCCAGAAGCTGAATAGGCATGTGTTTTTGCAACAGGCTTCTCTTCAGTGACAGAAACATCCTCTGGTATATCAGAAGCATCTGGTGTGAGAACAAGCCCTTATTAAGCTTCTTACAAAATAATGTATAGAAATTTGACCGATCTTTAAATATTTTAGAGTTTCTCCTTTGTGATTTATGTACAATTATCTCAATGGAATAATTGTCTAAAGCCCAATTGCGGTATTTGCAAAGAAAAATAATTATTAAGTAGAATGGAGTCACTTTAAACTTGCAAACACTCTTCAGGTTTGCCTGATATTCAATACTTGGTCTTCAATGTCACATAGTGGCTTGTCATCTCTCTATAATGACTTAGAGCACATGCAAAGAATATGAGGATGATTATACCTAGAAAACTGTTTTTTTTTTTTTACTAAATGGGTGTTGTGGTGAATTGACTCAAGACCAATAATTCACGTATAAGCACGAACTGCTTATGTGGACATTGAGAACTGCTTCGTTGTTACTGTTGACATTTAGTTTTGCTGTTGCGCTTTTCTTAATTTTGACGTTATTGTTCCTCTGATAAGGTCGTTTTATTTACTTCAAGGATATATTAAATAACATTGCCTATGAAATGTAAATTATTGTACTCAAAAACACGAAATTAAAGTGACTCAAAATTTAAAATTTTTGCCAAACCGCGAAATTTAAAAAAGCTCTCTTTAAAATAGCGAAATAAACATGTCGCGAAAATTTCGTGTAATAAGGTAATCAATGTAATTCCATACCTTGGTCAGAAGTGAACCCTGAAACGCTAGGAGTATGGCAAATTTGGGAAGACTCTTCACTTAATCTGGCTGCATCCTCAGTTTTAGTGTCTTCATCAACTGGGCATTTGTCACGTGAGAATCCAGAAGCTGAATAGGCATGTGTTTTTGCAACAGGCTTCTCTTCAGTGACAGAAACATCCTCTGGTATATCAGAAGCATCTGGTGTAAGAACAAGCCCTTATTAAGCTTCTTACAAAATAATGTATAGAAATTTGACCGATCTTTAAATAATTTAGAGTTGCTCCTTTGTGATTTATGTGCAATTATCTCAATGGAATAATTGTCTAAAGCCCAATTGCGATATTTGCAAAGAAAAATAATTATTAAGTAGAATCGAGTCAGTTTAAACTAGCAAACACTTTTCAGGTTTGCCTGATATTCAATGGAGTCTTCAATGTCACAAAGTGGCTTGTCATCTCTCTATGACATAGAGTACATGCGAAGAATATGAGGATGATTATACCTAGAAAAGTGTGTTTTTTTACCAAATGCAAGAGAGAATCATGCATGAGAGACTTTCACTTTAGAGTTGCTTCTTTGTGATTTATGTGCAGTTATATCAATGGAATAAGTGTCTAAAGCACAATTTTCTTATTTGCAAAGCAAAATAATTATTAAGTAGAATCGAGTCACTTTAAACTTGCAAACACTCTTCAGGTTTGCCTGATATTCAGTGAGGTCTTCAATGTCACATAGTGGCTTGTCATCTCTCTATAATGACTTAGAGCACATGCGAAGAATATGAGGATGATTATACCTAGAAAAGTGCTTTTTTTTACCCAATGAGCTTGACGACAAAGAACATGCATGGAAGAGAGAATCATGAGAGACATTTCACTGATCTTTAACGAATTTAGAGTTGCTCCTTTGTGACTGCAATTTATACCTGGAGTTTTGAAAACCGGGTTAGCCAAAAAAATTAACTCATTCTACTACTTTGCAATGTAAAACAATAAAAAATTATTCAAAGGCAGATGAAAAGTCTTTACTGACGCCAGGCAGTAAGTTAGGGGTCTCTAGAAGCAGTCAACGAGTCCAATTTTTCTAAATGACGCAAATTTTAAAACATTTAATATTCAGTAATCTGACTCGGTGAAGTTTTAAACCGGTGTCCTTTCAGTCTACAAATTTTAAGTTGAGTAAAATGCAGCAAAAAAGTGCCTGGTTAGTTAGCAAAACACTACTTTTTTCGTAGTCCGATAAATGACAGGATTTCGCATGGAATAGACAACAAACTTATTGAAACATAGTTCACAAATTATCACCTGGCCTTAGTTCTTATCTTCAAAAACTGGTCTATGGTTCAAAAGCTAGGATCCCGCTGAAACTAGACCTACACCCAATTTTCCTGAGTCGAGAATCACCGACGAAACGTTGTAGTTATGGCTTGCACAGAATAGTTTGGTGCAACAGTTCAACAACATGACCAAATACCTGAGCTCTGCCTGCCCGGGAAATTGAGAGAAATTACAAAACGTTTGCTAACCCGGTTTTCACAGATCCATTGTACAATTTTGAGTACATCGTTATAAAACACTAACAGAGCAATTATGTCAGTTTCTTATCTAAAGAAGAAATTGTGCTAACGGCCCAACTCACCTGAATCTTCCGTAAGAGCTTTTTTGCAACACAAATAGTTGTCTACCCCAATAATGGTCTTTAATTTGACTGTCTCCAAATTGATTTCTCTCTTTATGTCATCAGTGACTAAAAACCTCTCTGCAGCTTCATTCAGGACACCAGAATTGTAGTCATTCCAAAGACTTTCGAGACTCTGCAGGTCGGGGCACTGACCTTTTATTACCAAAGATCCCACTCCCAGGGATGTTAAGGAAAAGGTATAAGTATTTTCTAAATACTTAACGAAATTACTCAGTCCATGGGCCGAAGAAAGCTTGTTTTTTTTTTTGTATTTCAAGTACACTTCAAGGTGTTGTCTTAACATTCGATCCACGACGTCCTCCAATTCACTTCTTAAATCACGTGTGGAGATTGACATCTTTACAGTGTTTGCTGTTTCTGAAAATTATTGATAGAGAGCAGAAATCACTTTTACGATTCAAGAGAAAAAATATTTTTTAACTAATGCACAAGAAGCCTGTACACAGACGTTTTCGAAAACATCGGCGAGCTCGCGTGCTCGCGAGCACGCGAGAAAGAAAGTCAATAAATCACCTGCGGTTTATATTTTATCACCCGGGCTCGACGGACTTTGAAGAGAAAACAGTGGATCTGTGAACAGGCCAATGCATAAGGGAACAGGCTTCTAAACTCTTTGCAGTGTGAAAAAAGAATAAGAGTAATGCTGTCATACGAAAAGAACATGTTTTAAGCTATAATAGAAAGACAACAAATAAATAAACACCAAGTTACTGTACTTTTTAAAATGGCCTAGAAATTCTACAGAAAAAATTCTGCTTTTCAGTGACAGAAACATCCCCTGGTATATCATAAGCATCTGATGTGAGAACAAGCCCTTACTAAGCTTCTTAAAAATAATGTATATATTGATTGTGTTAAACCTTTTTTCTCCACCACCCATAACCGCCCTTGTGGAACCACGCCTCATGTATCACTTTACAGTAATGTCATTAATTTTGACAGTCAAAGGTTACAACTGTCAATCTGAAACCCTTATTCTACAAATCACAGGTCTTGTTATGCATTGAAAAAAACAAATTGTAAAAACAAAGATCATAACTTTTTAAAGTACTAGACCTCTATTTTAAGATTCTATTCCAAAACAGTTCTTCAGAAAGGGAGTAAGCTGTTCTCTGCAATACGCGCCCTTAAGAAGTGCGGACGAACTGATAGCCAGCTTATTCTTGTCTATTGTAGTATCATCAGGTCTGTGTTAGAGTATGCGAGTCCCGCTTGGGCTGACCTCACGCAGTACTTAAGTGATCAAATTGAATCAATACAAAAGATGGTGCTAAAAATTATTTTTCCTTTTCTGTGCTATGAAGACGCGCTCAAGAAATCAGGCTTAATTCTGCTGCGCCAGAGGAGGGAGGATGCGTGCATAACATTTCTCAAGCGAAGTTACTCTTCTTCCGACCTGCTACGAAACTTAGTGGCGCGAGTTGCACTCACAAGACCGTATGCCCTTAGAACAGGAGAAACTGTTTCTGTGCCTGCCTCCTCAAGAACTGACAGATTTGGAAATTTGTACACCATCAAATACCAGAATCACGTTTAAAATACCGAAATGTGATATGTCTTAACATTAACGGTTATATTTACTTGTCATAATTCCGAAGTATTTGTATGTAATTAATGACCCGCCTTGTAATTCAGTTTATGCTGCAAAAAGGTTGAATAAACGATCATTATTATTATTATTATTATTATTATTATTACTCGGCTACACAGTCAGCTCTATCAAGCTTTGAACTACATTATTATGATGGAAAAGTAAGTATCTCAAAATTTCAAGTAGCCAATTTAATTTTGCATGAAGTTATGAATATGTGAAAATCATCCCGTACAAGCCTGAAATTTTTTCAGGCTTTCTTTTCGCAACTGCAAAAGTTGCGTATATAACTGCGATGATCATCCTTCATTTAATTAATTTTGCATGTTTGTAACTGCCCAGCGCAAATCTGGCTGTCTTTGTACGTTGTCCTTCAGTAGTAGTTTAAATAACAACACTGGCGTTCAAGCGAGGCTCTACACTTAATTGTAGGTGAATTCTTAGGAAAGTAATCTTTCAGTATTGTAAATGACCTGAGATCAGGCTCTATTTTCCTTTCGCTTAATTAATTCTTTAATGAAATTTTGGCGGGAACACCGAAACGAAAACAGTGTCTGATACAAATCTTATTTGAAACGTCGTCTGCCGCCCACTTTTTTTGATTGATTGCGTTTACCGAAACATCCAATCAGAATTACTTTCCTTCATCGATACTCACGAGCTCTCACATGTGTTCTGTGGCTGTTTTCACTTTATAGAGGCAAGATGCGGCGATAAATGTATTGTTTGTTCAAACCTTTTCTTTTTTGGAGCTCAAGGTGTTGCGAGTTGCGGGTGAGAGAGTAAGCTTTTAAAGATTTTTTACAGGGTTTCATCTGCCCAGTTGCGTTACTCTAATTGATCGAACGTTTTTTCGATGCCATTGCTTCTTGAGAAGACTTTTCTTACTTTATCTTATATCACATTTTCTTATGTAAATTTAATTTCAATCTCGAGATCATGTTTTGATCGACCTCTGTTATCTCCAAGTAAGATTGTAAACATTCGGCAAGTTTTTTCTCTCTGATAACCAGTTTCTGGCATAAAAGATAAAAATAACTGATTTTATAGTGCTGTTTTTCTTGTGCCGTGTTTTATGACAAAAACAATACAAGTCACTTTTTTCGATTTTATCAACGGCCATCACGTTTTAAAACTAAGTAAATTGCATTGCCTTGTATACATCTCAATAAAAGACTTAATTAAAGATTAGGGAATTATTATTTTATGTTTATAATCAGTCATCTGCCTCCCAATCTGATACGTCTTCTAAGGGTATGTCTGAATCTTGGCAAAGCAAATGACACCATGGATTCTTTCAAGATTTCCATGACGATTACAGAACCTCATATCACACCTGTCCAGTTTCACAATCTAACTTTGGGGAAGGTTTTCCTTTTCCTAGCAAATTGTGGTGCATTTGTTCAATGCTTTAGAACTGGCATTAATGTTCAACCGAAAATTCTTAAAGCTTAAAAACAGGACTTTTAAGTCCTTGCTAAGCTTAACATTTTGTACTCGTATAAAAAAATACTAGCTTACGAGTAACCCTATGTATGGTACACTATCTTGAGTAAGTTTAGTACATCGAGAATGTACATTATAACTACTATTTATAAGACTATCAAGCTTAAAAAAGTTTAAGTATACCAGATATACAAAAAGGTCGGAAATAAAACTCAAACTTACAATAACCTTCAATGTTGTCCTCTCGATCTTTTTGACACGGTAAAGTGGAGGACGGCAACCGGAAATAGAAGTTGCCCGATTTGGGGCTAATGAGCATATAGAATATAACATGAGCTTGTGTAGCAAGTGGTAAAACTGCAGGATAAAATAATCACATTTAAGTGCTCTCTCACCATCTGAACATCGGCTTTTACCCTTTTCTTCATTCACGACGTTTTCAGTGTATTTGTTCTGCTTAAGTTGTAGGCCAAAGTTACCATTTATTCGACAAAGTAAATCCCTGTATAAAGCAGGATGAAGGAACTTGTTTATGTTTCCGCGCAACTTGCCAATCGTATTTAGTAATTTGTTCTTATTTAAATGAAGATGGTGGGAACTGAAGATCACGATATTCAGCTTGTTAAAGATGTTCTTGGAAGCGAGCCCTACCGCTTCAAGCCCTGAGCTGTGTAGGCTCGATTACCAGCCGTCAGAACTGTGAAGCGTGCGAAAATTTGGCAATACGTAGATCGCAAATAAGCTCAATGGAGCCACGAACATTCACTTTTGAGCAACAAAGCGCTAAACTAGATTTCACCGTACAAGGGAACGAATTTCTCATCTGATATGACACCATCATAATTATAAAAGTACACCAAAATCTCTCGGATCTCTTTCAGGGAACTCATTCTCAAACCTTCAATAAAGTTAAGAAAAGTCTTCGACCGTCACCTCTACTGAAACTTAAAGCTTGTTTCTCTCGCCAAGTCGAGGTCGTCCCTCCCCAAGCTGTCGCGGCCAAAGTCACCGTCCTCTATGTCGCCGTCCACGTTAACTTAAGGTCGGTAATAATTATTATTATTCATTCAAAATATCTCCCCGATTCTGATTGGCTAAAAGCACACGCATAATTCACCATAACCAGCTACTGATAAACAAATTTGGAAGAATTTTGCGATTAATCAACCGATGACGTCAAAAGTGAAGCTTCTTTGCAGGTTAATGCACCGTTAACCGAGAAGACCTGGGGACGAGGTTGAGTTGTTTTGGTTGTGAAAACAAAAATGGTGGACATTTCACTCGTTCCAAGAGTAAAAGCTAGACGAAATAATAGCTAAAAACATGGCAAGAACAGCAAGAAGACAACTCGAAGGGCGACATCTGCTATTTGGAGAATATTTGCCGAGCTGAACAACCCTAAACGTGCACCATCAAAGATGAACTTAACATCGATGGAGGTAGGTTTTAGCTGTGTTTTTAAACTAAGAATTATTTTGAATGAATAATAAAACAATGATTGAATTCGGCTTTCGTATCATGTGAAGAATTATGGAGATCTCGGAAGGTGTTATCCGTCGAGGCGTAACACCCTCCTCGATCTCCATATTTCATAATAAGATACTCAGCCTCGTTCATTAATTGTTAATTATTATTCATTCAAAATATTTCCCCCAATTCTGATTGGCTAAAAGCAAACGCATAATTCACCATAACCAGCTACTTATGACCAAATTTGGAAGAGTTTTGTATTCACCGAGGAAATGACGTCAAAAATGCAGCCCGCTACAGGTTAATAAACCGTTAACCGAGAAGACCTGGGGACGAGGTTGAGTTGTTTTGGTTGGGAATTGGGGTTGAATATAACTCACAAGATATGTGAACCAGTAGAACAGTGTTTCCTTCCTTTAATATACCAGTCAGGTTCAATCCATTTCTCAGTCTTCAAGGGTTAGTAACGAGAATTTCTGTGCACGAATATGGTGCCAAGGCACGAGCTTTATTGAGGTTTCAGTTCGAAAGCTCCCAAACTTTTCCGGTCTTCACTCATATCTTTGATTAAGTTAAGTTTCGTTCTCAGAAACCGCAAACCTTCCAAAAGATACATTGGAAAATTCTCCTCTCATGGCGAATCATTCGCGAAGTGATCGAGATAGTGCTTTCAGCTTCCGGTGATTCCAACAGCCAATCAGGTCGTTTTTCATTGTCCTAAGTGTCAATTAGCGTTGCAGCGTAATAGGCGTGAGCAGGGCAGATAAAGGTTGGACGATGACGAGCGGGTCCAAGCAAAAAGGTGGATTAAGTGGACTGGGATTAAATTATGGACTTACAGATCATAGTTACGGCAAGTTGGGAACAGGAAAATGAGTTATGAGTTTTCCAACTCTTCAATAACCGAAGAAAATTAAGAAGAAATATGAACTTGAAACACTGTAGTTTTTTTGGAATTGAGCTTCTTGCCACTCAAACTAACAGCAAAAGCAATAAAAATTTGTCTCAATTTTACCAGAGTCCGAGTTGTAAAAATTGTGGTTGAAGACGGACATTGAACTAGAAAAAATTAAAGACCACAGGTTGGTCTGTACATTTGTCGGAGAACATCTAACTGTAAATTTTTCTTGTTCTTAAAGTTTGTTTATCCTTCTGAAAACAATGTAATTATACAGAAATAGCGAATTTTGCACATTAGTTAATAAACAAATTGCACATGAGCAAAAACGTGACACAAGCTTTAGTGCATTACTCATAAAAACAACTTAGGCGATTTTCTCTCAAGATATCTTGTGAAAAATACATCAAAGATTTCCAAAGTTCGCAAAATAGATTTATCATAAGACGACAGCCATCTTCGCCTAACAACACGTTTCTCGAATTTCGCCAGAAAACGTGAACATCGTTATGAAATCCAAACCATCCTCCAGGACTTCTTTATAACGAACATTTGAGTAAGTTAACTTATTATGTGGGCTTGAAAACTCTTTGGTCTTTGTCCCATTTGTCCGAATAAGTATACAAATTTTCACTGTCACTTCTCTCTCGGACAAAACTAGACGAATGTGCCGTGTTTGTAACCAACCAACTGAAAATTTCTAATTTCTGTGTCGCTTGTTTAGAGAATTTTGCAGTTAAACTTTGTTTTTTGGATATTATTTAGCTGCTCGTATATCGAGTTTGTGTGAATGTACGCGGAAATTTTAGAGAATGAGTGGCCCCTCATTTGGACTGACTGTCTTGTTTGCATGTTTAAAGAGAGAAAACCTCCACCAGGTTAACTTTGTTTACACTACGGTTGCCGGATTTGCGACGTATTTGGCGAATCGCTGTGGCGCGTTGCAACCGAGGGGCGAAGTTTGAAGTAGTACAAAGCCACTATATCCAAATATACCCAGCTAATTTTCAGTTTTGTTATGTAAAACTTATCCTCCTTCAACGTATGTAAGAATTAAGGTTGAGTAGTTTGGAGCTTTTGCAAAAAAAACATAGAAGGACGATCAGGTCATATTTAACGGCAAGAGGAGGCATTCAGCACTTTCAAATTGAACTCAAGTTTTGGCATTATACGACCAACAAGTTTGACTTATAGGTGTACAGACATAAAAATATGAAACTGTTTATCAAAATTGTTATGAAAAGAATTTACTTTTTTGAGACCGTTGGCTGAAATTACAGAAAGAAAATAGGATTTCCGGTTTTTGAATAGGAACATTTCGCAGGCCTTTAAGCGCACCGGAAGGGCGGAAAGAGCGCTCGTGCCAGTGCTATTCCGCATCACGTATCACTTGAAGAGCGGAGTGTTCGTTTCATCAATCAACCTTTATCCGGCCTGGGCATGAGAGACTTTTTAGCTCGACCACGTAAGACAGCCATATGTATGTACCATGTATGTATGGCCATATGTATGTACTTGCTCTACTTTTCACGATAAAATATTCTGGGATGATATTTACATGTACCAAATTTGCAAAGAGAACTGACAGTCCCTACGTGTACACTCGATAATAAGGTTACAAAACTACATCTATTCAATGCTTGTAACAGACTATCACTGCAATCTTACATTTGCGTATATAGTGCCACGAAAACTATATTAGAGTCAGTAATGTCTGGTACAACATAATCAATTAAGTACATCATCACTTAACAAAAATACTCTTACCATGGTAAATTTTCCACATTCTGTTGACAAGGGTGTCACATTGCTCCTTCCAACTGTACATCTCCCCATAAGATTCTCTCACTGATTTTATCTCTTGAAGCCGCATTCCATGCCTGATACGAACGGTTTCTATTGCCTCTGCCCATTGTGCAGGGTCATCTGACTTCACGATGCACGTATGACCATGAGGAACATTTTCTAATGCTTTGGCAAATCCTGACCTATTGCCAACAAGAATGGGTAAACCTGCAGACAAGGCCTCGAGTGCGACGAGTCCAAACCCTTCTGATTTTGATGGCATGATGGCAAGGTCAGCTTCGCACAGCAAATCTTTCATTCCGTCTCTTCTTTGTATAAATTTTCTAACAGTCAACTGTGCTTCTGCAATACCACGTCTTAGAAGTTTTCTTCTAACTCTATCTTGCTTTCCATCAGGTGCTCCAACAAAGATTAGATGGTAAGGTTTTTTTTTTAGCCGTTGGTCAGTAAATGCTTTAGCAGCAATGTCGTACCCTTTGAGTTCAAAGTCCTCAGGATCTCCACGACCAAATAACAACACTTTGAATTCGCCATCCTTGTTAGCATCTTGCTTTGCTACTAAATCCCCAAACTCCCTTTGAAAAAGGCCTGGAGTAAAGGACAAAACGTCTTCATCAGTTTTACATCGCTTTAAATATGACGAGTATGCTTGTTTCAGTTTGGGTCCCACAGGCACAACAAGGTCAGCAAGTTTGCAAAGCTCAACTTCTGATTCGTGTTTCGTTTCACCTTTTGCAATGGCATCATCAGCACTGTAGCATTTGTGTCTGCTAAGGTCCTCTGGAGCAGTGTGAACCATTTGTACCCACGTACAATTTGAAAATTGAGACGAGTCTCTTATGATTTGTACTTGCCGACCAAGTTTCACACCATGGCCAACAACGATATCCATGAGGTGATGATGGGGTGGAAAGCTTAACCAATCACGACGATCAAATGCTACAATTCTCTTGGCCTCAACGACAGAGATTCCATAGGTATGGGCTTCACTCCTCTCCTCATAATTGCAAGCTCCCTGTGGGACTAGCAAAGAAACCTTCACTGCTGGATGATTTGAAAGGTGGATTGCAAGTTCTCTGTTTATTGTTGACAACCCACCAGCAGATGAACTCCACTCATCACCAAGAAGAGTAACATATAACATTGTCCTGGTAGAAAGACCACTGGTCTCAGGATAGAAAGCCTACAAAAAACAACGAATTTTTTTATACTGACTTTAGCACCTTAGCCCCAAGCACACATACCACAGGTTAGATAAGGCGAAATAAGGGACTGAAAGATACTCAAAAGAGTTTGACGAGGAACAAAATGTCATAACTTTGCTATACCAACGCATTTACTGATGTTTCCGATATGAGCTCGATATGGTGTTTCCCGGAAGGATCAGCGTCCTTACAAACTCCCAGGTATTTGACATCTCGAGGGGTTTGTGTGAATTCATTTCATAATCCAGAGTACTAATGTGAGGAATAAATGGTAAATGATTTTTGACCCGGAAAAAAAATTACAAATTTTGCTTTCTTAATTTTAAGTGATATGTTATTGGCCTTCAGCCAATCTCAAAGATTGCCAAGTTCATTGTTAACTTTGTTTTCAAGTTCGCGTAAGTTTTTGTTAGCATGCAACAAACAAATAAAAGCTGAACACACTGCTTGATTTTTGGGTATCATTAATGTACAGGAGGAATTAAAGTTGTCCAACACTGAACCATGGGGGACCCCACAGAGTGTTAGTTCTTAGTCTAATATTTCTTGATTGTTAGTTTCTAGTAAATTCGGGAGATTTTGTATTGCTGCAGAATAATTTCAAGTAAAAAAGGCCCCAATGCAAGGCTGAAGTTGAAGGAGAAAAGTAGCACATTTAACGTGAAACTAGGGGTAATCGGAGCTTAGGAGAGTGCGTTCGATATGTTTGTTAGGCGTACTGGTAGCAGTTGAGGGGGAAGAGTGGATGGTTCTTGCGATAGGAAAATATGATTATGGCATATTTTGAACGTAAGGCTTACGTACAGCAAAACCTGTATTTAAACTATGTCTCATTATGAAAAGGTTTTGAAGGCTTGTGATATCGTATGGTCCGTTTCAAGTGCTTGTAATTTGAGGAGACACTGGCCAGGGTGTGTCGGGTGTGCAAATACATAGAGCGTGCAACAGATGTTCAACAGGGCGCTGTTGTACAAAGGCCTGATTAGCACTTAACCCGGGTTTGTTTGTCTTTTGTTCAAAAATATTTCTTCGCATAATTTTCTCTGTTATTTTTAAGAGCATCCAATCATCAACTTGTTGACAAAATGAATTAAACTGAATTTACTTTTTAAGCTGTCACATCTGAATTTAAATTTCGCACTAACCCTGGGTTTCACCAGCTTCGAACAACCCGGGCCAGGTTTTTGTTAAAAAGCAAACAGTTGACAACGTTTTAGATGTAATCATTAATTTTATTTATTGGGAATTCCACATGTAGACAATTACTGAGATTTACTATAAAATGAAAACGTTACTGGCAAGTCTTCTTAACTTGTGTTGATATTAAAGACCTAAGACCATAGAGCTTAAATGTTCGTTTGTCCGGTGCCGAAAATATCACAAGTCATGATGAAATGGCGCCGCCGAGCTTCACTCCTCGGTGTTACTTTGTTACACCACGGCCGCCGAGCTACACAACTCGGTAGATTTTAGCTCGCCGGCCGTTGTGCTACAAGTTGTAGCGCAACGGCCGGCGAGCTACACAAAACGGCCGCCGAGCTACACAACTCTGTAGATTTAATTTGTGGCGCAACGGCCGCCAAGCTACACAACTCAGTGGATTCACATTGTGACACAACGGCCGCCGAGCTTAAAAGCCCGGTTTCATTGATGCGTGCACCAGGAGTCGCACATATTTTCCAGACAGTGACGAACCATACTGAAAACATGAAGGCTTAATCCAAAGTAAAATTTTACTCAGGTTGTTGAACGCTGTTACGAAAAATTGTATTGCCTGACTAGCGTGACTTTCTAGAAGGTTCGCGAGAGTTCATAGCTCGTTTATTTTAGGATCTTGTGTAAGCGTTTCTAAAAGCGGTATATTTTGTAATCTTTCTATAATTAGACTATTTAGAAAGTTCTAGAATCTTATTTTAAAAGTATATAAGTAGGCTAGTCCGAGTTAAGTTTTAACTAGTTTTCACAAGCGAAGAGAGTTTGACGTTAGTCGTGTTTAGTCAAGTGTGACGAAGGCAGAGTTTATTCAAGTTGGCGGAGGCCGTGTAAGTTTATCAAGATTAAGTGAAGTTGGCGGAGGCCGTGTAAGTTTAACGAGTTACGTGCTGTTGTGGAGTTTTACTCAGTGGAAACTACGTTCATTTTGGAATAAATCTTCTTGTTGCTGTTCTGACAACCCTGCGTTCAGTTTGGTTTGCAAGCTACCCGTCCTCTAAAAGATTACCCGCTTAACAAACGCTTTGGAAGATTCAACAAACACAGAGGCGTCAAAGTGAGGCAAAACGTAAGCAGCGGCTTCAAAGCGAGGCAAGTGTGTGTCGACACAAATGCAATCTCGAAAAAACCTTCCTTATTAATTGCACAGGACACGCAATAATATACAGAATACCCAACAGAAATTAGGGGGTTGCGTTCTCGTATCTCGAACGCAAGAATGTTGCGTTGCAGAAAATAGACTTGTTTTCTTAAAGGCGGAACGGGTTTCAAATTAAGCTAACTTTTATTTCAAAAAATTGTCATGTACTATTGAAGTTAACTATTGGATTTTGTTTAGTTGTGGTGAATGTTTAGTTATTACTTTTTATCAAGGAAGATCATTCATTGTTCTTTCAGTACTTTTGTTTCGAGAGATATTGATCACTTTGAAAATGAGTTCCCTTAAAATTGTATACAACTGTCCAATTTTTAGTTAGTGTCCCTTTTTTTGCTCTTATCGAACCGAAAAATACTAAATTTTAAAATTGTTTTCTTGTGGTTTTACTTATGCATTCAGGTTCGGTATCTTATCAGTCTTTTGTAGTAGGGATTTGGCAATCACACCCTCTGCAACACCACACCCCCGGTTTGAATGTTTGAATGAAGGAACATGTAATTATAAGAAACAAAGACCGCAAAAGGACTCGAGGGAAGTTGGTCCAAAATTATCCCAACTCTCCATCACTGCGGTAGCTGAAAAAGACGCGAAACAGCATGAAAAGCATTGGGGGATTCATAAACTTTGGCGTATAAAATTATTTATCACCTGTTTTTATACCACTGCAGGGCATACAAGAACTTGAAGGGTGGTCCGAGTGACTGACCATTTTTGTAAACTTACTCTAAAATTTGAAGCTCTTGGCAGGAGTCTGAGATCACATGCTCAGATTACCCTCGTTTTTCATTCAAAATTTTCATTCCAAAAAGTTAACAGGCTGTTCCTAAAAAAGAGTTGAAATCATTGCACCTTGTACTGTCCCCTTCATGATTAAAGACCACTCGAAAAACAAGCCGACAGAACACAAGGCAATTCGCAAGTTTATCATTTCGCAAACAACAGCATAATGCAAATATCGCTTAAATGCACCGCTAAAAGTTTAAAGAAGAAAGAATAAGAAGAAAAATGGAGCTTTGCCATTTTCTGTAGAAAGTGAGTGAAAATGGTTTTTTTGGGTCGTTCTTCAGCATGAAGTACTGACATGGCGGCTCGTTTGCTCGAGGTAAGGCGTCGTTTTCCTGGCCTGTAGTAATCTTTGTCCTGTTTACTAGAAACTTAGAATTTCCGCAAAAACTTGCTTTGCTTTCGTTTTCGTTTGTCGTAAATAAACTTCGATTTTTGGGCAAAATTTTTCTTTTGAGAAAACACACTGAGTTCTCAAAACGGCCTATTTGTGCTACTTGAACAAACTTAACAGTAGTCGAGCGAAAAAATCAACTAAAGTAAATGGGAAAACGCTGTTTTGAATCGTTCGAAGTCTTTTCTTGCCTTTTAACAAACATCAACCCTAGGATTTTGTCGAATTTCTGAAGACCACTCTCTGAAAAAATTGGAAAGTCACCGAGCCCACGCGTTATCCACTCCCTAGGAGGTAAATATTTAACAATTATTCCTCGAGCCCGAATGGGCTATTGACTCAAAGGCCATGAGGGCGAGAGGAATAATTGTTTTAGTAAAATCCAACTAGTTGGTCAAAAATATCGAGACAAACCAACTTTAGCTGGTTAAAGCTAGACTTTAAGACTTTTTTGCCGCCAAAAAGCCGGCCCTTTTCGCTACTAGTCGGGCTATAGATCATTTCACTGTCACGCAACAAAAAAATAAATTTGAAACCGTCCAGTGGAAGAAGCCAAGAAAATGAATGTTATAAAAGACTAATTTTTGAACAATGTGTCCAAGTCTCAGGTCTTTGTGGCCCACAGTTTGTGAGTTATTTGCCGAAACGTTTCACGCACCTTTGTAGAGCTTTGTATGGAGACGCCATATTGGTGTACCGTTTTGGTACACCAATATGGCCGCCGGAAATCAACAAAAACATCTGGAGTTCACTTTGCTACGGGACTGGAAACTTGTACAAATTGACTAATTTTTGAACAATGTGTCCAAGTCTCAGGTCTTTGTGGCCCACAGTTTGTGAGTTATTTGCCGAAACGTTTCACGCACCTTTGTACAGCTTTGTATGGAGACGCCATATTGCTGCACAGTTTTGGTGCACCAATATGGCCGCCGAAAATAAACAAAAACATCTGGAGTTCACTTTTTCTACAAAAGCTCCTTCTTTTCACTCGAGATCTAGCATACGTGCGCATAAAAATATCTTCTAATACTTGGAATGGTTATACTGCTGAAAATCAAGAGGAGATACTTTTTTTCAACGAGACAGCATTCCTATTTTGGTTTCACGCACTGTGAAAACTCGGAAGTTCAAATTTTTGTAATTCAGAAATGAAACATGCTACGGGAATGAAAACTTGTAAAAAGATTTACTTTTTGTTTATCTTCACCTAGTGTGAATAAGAATTCGTAAAATCTCGCTATTTTGACTTTTCAATTTGATGACGTCACTGTGAAAGCCATCTATAACATATAGCCTAGTAGTAGCTGAACCAATCAGAACGCAGCATTGATAATAGACCACTAGTTGGATTTTACTAATGGTTGATATAAGTCAACATGTCAACCATGTCAATCAACAGCTGACATGTCAACAACATAGTAAAATATGAATAAAGTATAGCTTTTTGTTAAAAGAAATAAGAGAAAAGAATGAACCTCTGAATTGTCCAGACTCCTTGTTGCTTTCGTGCTCTCAGGAGGATTGGATGAGAGAGCCATGACTGATGAATAGAAGAAGAATATAAGTCCTGCTATTAATTGCAACATTATTTTATCACATTGGCCACTGAAGTTAATCCAGTGAATAGTGGTTATGTATCCACCTTTTGAACAAAAGGGTCCTGTTGGACTTACAGGCCTGGCATTTTAAGGTAAAGGATTTTAAGAGCACTTCACCAGGTAGATTCGATTCGTAGACACTGATTTAGCAATAAATAGTCAAACACAATATTCAGTGAATATTATAAAAGTCAACTTGCCTACTTCTTTTGAGGTTCACCATTGCCTACTTGTTTGTCGCTTTGTTTTATTAGGGCGTAAACAACAAGAACACACACAGCCAGTTTCCTTGCAGGAGTGTTCCCATCTATATTATTAACTGCAGTTGGGTAGTAGTAAAATGATCTAATGACTCCCACTCTCAAATAAATTGCTTCAGGACTGTTACTCTTATAAATGTCCCTCCAACAGATGTTTATCTGTATCGGATGAGATATGTCAAGGTTTGCACACAGTGCAAAAAATTGCAACATTTTCAAAAAAAATTGAAAATTCACTCAATCAGTGAAAAGCAGTAAAAGAGGAGGTTGGGAAGACCCCAACTAAAAATACGATTTTTGTGAAACCTGCAAAATTTGAGAAAAATTGGAAAATTAATGCAAAATTCGAAAATTCGCTGAACATTGTACAGCAGTGAAAGAGGAGGTTGAGAGGGCCTGAACTAAACCTGTGATTTTTGTGAGATTTGAGAAAATTGGGCAAACATGAAATAGATAATTTCAAAGTTGCTTCATTAGCCCCTGTTTGACTGCCGGCTAAGTGCGAAGCTATTGTTATGAAAATGTTTTTTAGTATTCTCAATATGCAAATAATATTCATTTTCACAAACTCGGTTTTGCACTTAGCCTTGTTTTGAAAGCGACATGTTTTGAAACTCGCAAATGGCCTATTTGCTGTACCCTGCGAATGGGTCTGTCGCGTAGTTGGTTTGTTTACTCCCCGTGAACGGGGTTAAATTAAACCAACTACGCGCCAGACATTAGCCAAGCGAATGACATCGTGAACACTAAAAGCCATGCAAGAGAGAAACCTCTGCTCGCAGGGTAATTTACTGAGCCATCAAATGTAGTAGGTGAATTACATGTAATCGTTTCAATGCGGGGGAAGTGGCCACCGAATCAATTATCGTTGGTCAAGAATCAGTGTGTGATGTTGCATTAAACCGACTTATGATTTAATCGAAACGCCTTGGTGCCATTAATTGCCACTGAATAACAACAGAGTCCGTTTATTTTTTTCTAAGTACATAAGCTTACTGTCATGGTAACACTTGATGCCAGTTCAAACAGTGTTCAAAGCTGCAAGTTGAGTTGAGTTGATTGTATGATTTTCTAGTCAAAAACACTTACTAACATTTTTTATCTCGGTTCATGATGCTGGTCAATGTCGCAGTTACCATAAAGAGAAGTTCATTAACATTTCAGGTAAAAATCGTTGTTCTTGAACTTCTTTATAAGTTAACGCCGCATTTTAAGCTTGGCTACCTTTGTGAAAATTGCTTGCACAGTAACATAGGACTGTGAGCAATACCATTTTACCGAATAAAATGCAATGAAGGTTATAAAAGTCTGATTCTTTGTACCAATGAGAAATTTTTTGTCCTTAGAATAATATAGTGTTGAGCGGCGTCCCTCTGTTATGCTAATTACGCATAGCTCAGTAGTGATATTCTTAGAGGATTGAGCTAGATTTGTTTCCAAATCTGTCCTTGAAGAAAAAGAATACATGCGATCTTATTACGAATTACGAAAGAGAAAATATATACCCCAAGTTACCCTCCCATAATCTAAACTGGGACGAAAAAATTCAAATGTTACCTCTCCTTTACTTTCTTGTTTTCGAATCTTATGAACTGTAAGATGAAATCAATAAGAAATAAACATACAAATGAATAACAACATCATTTTTTAGAAACTATCTGTAACAGCATACTTTTGAGGAAAAACTTACCACTAAAGAGTGCACAAGTAGTCTAGAAGCGAGTTTCCTTTCTAAGGCTAGATCCTAAACACAGCAATGTTACCATTTCCGCCTTGTCAAATAAAAGCGAAACTTCAAATTCTACTCTGAAGATATGAGCTTGGCGTGAAGCTTGAATTGGCTTTTATCGGTTATAGTGTACTAAACTACAGACAAAACAATTTTTCTTTCAAAGTAGCAAAGAATCAGTCAGTTTTAAGCGACCTACGCGCTCCACCATCTTTCTCAGTGCATGGTCTGGAAGGGTCTAGAAAAATTCTTGTTCCCAGAGTCCTAAGCGCCTCGGTCATGCTACCCTTCCTTGCATTATTTGAGCTTCCACGCTCCTTAACACGGTAAACGTTCCCGTTGATGCAATGACAATAGAGCAATTTTTTTAATTTTCAAATACAAATCCGATTTTACATACGAGTGGCTTCCCATCCCAGCTGTTAGTAAAAATATTATTGAAAGAGAGATACATCAGGAGAGATCAGGGAGGACAATTATCATGCTTTTATAACAATTCAGCTACTAAAATATTTACGCGCAATATTCGCCCAGGGGTGCCTTCCAGTAAGAAAGAGTCAGGGATGATCATCGTCTCGCTTGGAGGAGGATGTGGGAAACTAGCTACTCCCATTCGCTGAGAAAAATAGTCTTGAAGACGAGTTTGGGGTGTTAAGTGTAGATTTTTGTCTCATATTGGATTCAGTTTAGGAGGAAAAGCTTACATTTTTAACCAAACAGATATAGTTCAGGGCAGGGCTTTAAAGAAAATCTAAAAAGCCAAACTGTACGCCATAGAACTATTAATGAGTTCCAAGAATTGGTTGCCTGTTTTTCTCAGCAGTATAGCACTATAGTCTCTTTTAGGGGTCACTGCCTGTTGAAGCAACAATATAATACAAATTGAAACGCTTTTCCAAAGATTTGGCGTCCGTTTGAAAGGCTCAGGCTATGTCTTATACTGGTACCACAAAGTTTATATTACACTCGCGTAAGATTTATTTAAAAAAAGCATGTAGCAGCATTGAAGATGCTGATGCTACTTCGGCCTTGATGTAAAAGACGTCGGCTCTGTCAAACCCATCCAGTCCCTGATTAAACCTGTCCTTATAGTACAAACGTCAATTCTTCGCTTTGGTGACACTCAATTCTAACGACAAACCCTCATCAATGAGTCACTGATCATCAGATTGACGCTGCTTATCTTTGACTTTGATTTTGAAGTTTAGGATCGTAAACAAAAAGTTAATTTTGCTTCTCGTTTATTCGTCACGGTGACGGGTAACGTTTTTAAAGCTGGGAAAGTGTTTTGATTTTGTATAAATATCTACAAAAATTTCTCCATTTCTTGTTTTGATTCGGCTGCGTTGTTGACAACACTTAGTTTTTGGCCCAGTGGCTTTCTAGAAGCGCCATCTTTTGCTGTTTCTTTTGTCGAACATGCTGAGGTCCATTCCTTCAAATATTGAGTTGACATCAGCATCTTTAGTCACCTGGTACTGCCCCCTGCGACCTACGTGAAAAAGGTGACAGTTAGAAGTTATTTATTTTGCAGAGTTTTGTTCTAAAGAGAGGCTGGAGAATTAAAATGGGCAATATCAGCGTTAATAGAGTCTTAAAAATTTTGCGATAGCATTTTTTTTTGTTCAATACTGGTTCTACAGTTAAGTAACTAATGGTAAGGATCGAAAAAGTGGAACCTGGTCTTATACCAAGAAGCTCATGCCAGTTGCAGAGTCAACTTACTAGAAGTAAATTCCGGTAGGTTCTTGATTACATTGGTTCCTGGTGAAAAGAAAGTGTATAATAAATTTGAATAATGTATTTAATTTGAAATTTATAAACCTCAAACTCAGTTCCAACCTTTTTGCTAAATAGGTAGTCTTCCTTTGTACATTTTTAACACTGTAATCAGGTTAAAGAGATGTAGTGAATCAACTCTCGTTTCTTAGGAAATACGCGCGCATAGAATTGCTTTTTCAAAAATTTTATAAATGCAGTTAATATTGAATTCAGAACGTTTCCTGATGTCAAGCACAATTCCACACCACTAAATTTTTTTTTGCCTTTTGATTAAATCAACCTATATATAGAAAAACAGAACTAAACTATTCCCAGTTATATACATACCGTTAAGATTTTCTACTTATAAATACACTATCTTTTGTCTCGATGAATAATCAAACGACGTCAAAAATAATAATTAAAAAAATACACAAATTGCCGCTTGCCTGTTCCATATTTGTCATCATTCAATGTTCTAAGCTCTTTATGTTCCTTTATATGTTTGTGGCGTAAAGCCAAATACTTTTTCTTATAACATTCGTAAAATTTGGAAATATCCTCCTTTAGTTGTGATATTGTCTCAGTTCGTTTTACTTGGGAGCCGTTTGTCGTTACAACCACGATGTCCTCTGCTGAGATAAGAATTCAGAACAAAAGTGTAAGACTCATCATCATCATCACCATCCTCATGATCCTCGTCCTGCTCATCATCATCATCATCATCATCATCATCATCATAAGCATCATCAGCATCAGTTTTACCATTACCCGGTCACCACCATCGCTTACCTGGCCATCCTCATCATCATCACCACCGCTATCATCGTCATCATTATAATAAGTATCATTCTTTCTCGCCACTACCATTATCATAGCCAAAATCACAACCATCGCCACCGCTATTAACATACCCAACGTTGTCAACACCACCACCCCTTATCACTACATATGACAAAATCAAATTTCACATTACTTGTAATGCTTTTAATGCTATCTACATGATTCAATGCCGCCTCTAATATATATATTGGGGAAACCAAACCCCACCTCAAGGACCGTTTTAATGAACATAGACGCCCTAAACTTAACCCCCCGGTAGTTACATCCAAACCGAAGTTCGGAACACTTTCTCAGTAATAGCCACTCTGTTTCCCATATGTCACTTATCCCAATTGAAACACTTAGATATGAACGCGATCGTCTTAGGAAAGCACGTGAGGTGCACCTCATTCATAAAGCCAAAACCATCGAGCCTCTGAGAATGAACAAATGTGACGAGCTTTAATCATTATGTAATCTTTATCTTTTTTCGGTTTATTTTTCTTAGCAGCCACACCTTACCACGTCATACCATGTAACTTCCGTTATTAATTTACAGTAGTATATATTCTATGTATTCGTGGTTTTTCCTAATAAACCTGATGAAGACTGGTATTGGCCAGTCGAAATATTGTATACCTCAGCCTTTTCCACGTTGTTTGCTCAGTCTTTGCAGTAGTCCTTTTGACCTTAATTCTGTTTTTATCTTTTTCGACTGATCACGATCTTGTTTGATCCAAATGTGAGCTACATTGATCGTTCACGGTTTTTGCAGTGTTTTTTTCAAGCCTTAGTTTACAGTACCCTCACATATGCTATTATCATCATCGTTAACACTAAAACAATCATTGTCATCATCATCTGTACCATAATAATTGACGCCATTATCTTTAACGTTGTCATCATCATCATCATCATCATCACACTATCATAACCGAGACCTCCACCACCACTACTACCGTTATCATCAACGTCATTTTTTTCATCTTTAACTTGTATTCATGTATTACTAAAGGCTATTTCTCATTTTAGTGTATATTATTTGCATAAAATCTTAGTACCTGATTCTGATGTATGTCTTGATGGTACTTTTTTATAAAAGCAATAATGAAAGAGAAGCCCCAGAAGTGTAAAGGTACCTAAAGCTCCAGCTAGAATAATCACTGTTTGTTTGTACAAATAGGATTCTTCCGTTAGAAGATCTGACGACGTTTTCACTGCAAAAGGAACATCTTCAGCCTAAAGACAAAGATATCACAGCGTGTTACAAGGCATGACAGCGTTTTACAAGTCACAGTAGAGAATCTGAAACCTCAGCTAAAATTAATCCGAAACGTTTTTTTTTGTTATAGTTAACTTTCAGGGAACTTCCTTCCCTTAATTGTTAATATATAAACTGTAGTATTTTTGAGGAGTTTGTCTTTCTTTTTCTTTTTCTTTCACTTTTTTCCCTTCTGTAAACGATAACAGTTACTTGTTTCAATGTAAGGTAAAATTAATTTAGTAACTAATAATTAGAATTTTATTGTAATGAATTGCAAATGTAGTGTATTGTAATTGTTCGAAATAAATAAATAAATAATAATAAAAAAAACTTTCAGGGAACTTACAAAAGTTATTGTTATTAGAGAATGGGAAAAATGACGGGAAATTGGGCGATGAAACAGACTGTCGCTTATTTACTGTCTACCGACCTAGCTGATGTGTTAAATCACGTTTACTAAAGACAAAGCGTACTTAATGATAGTACACCATGAAAAACTCAAGGATAACCGCTACGGTAAAATAACCTGTAATGTTTTCAACACTACCTGTCAGGGGCATAGCTACCTGTACACACGGTATGCACATGCGTACGTAAGCATGCAATCGGAACTCATCTTCAGAGAGTATTCAGTGTATTATCTCTGATGGTGTTCAGCATATAACATTCC
>BOPM01001414.1:6456-8956 GCA_022179025.1 Porites australiensis
AAGCCGGCTTAAAACATAAACTTCAGCTTTAAGCTTGAAGACTCAGGATTTTTAGAGACACTTTAATATTTGTCTTCGTGAATGAAAAATGTTGTCTCTGTATATGTTTCGCCGAATTATATTTCCTTTATTGATTGTTGGTAGTCTCCCTTGTAATTTTAATCGCTGTCCCGTTTGTTTTCAGTCGTTCAGTGAACATCGCTTGCAGGAGTACTCAAAATGCCGCGCGTATCAAACGCTTTTAAAGATTACAGATCGATAAAACCATTGAATGAAAATAAACAATAATTTCTTTATTATGTTGGAGCTTAACTCTAGTATGTTCGTTCAAACATTCGCTACAGCTCGCACTGCAAAAGTGAGAACCGGCTGGCTGTATATGTGATTTTGGACATTTTTTTAACGGTTTAGCTAAAAGCCCACGCGTGCTTCGATCGTCCTGAATACTGAATGAGTGCAATTTCTGTTGCAAAATTGTGAAATACTGCATTCTGTCCGAGGTCTGTATGATAAAAACTGCACCTCATAGTACTGTTTCACCTCAGATGCGATGTATAGATGGTATAAAAGGTAGGTTTACACGCAACCAGACTTGTTGGCAAGATTTTGTAAAGTAAACTTGTCGAACGCAAAAAAATTCAACCTGATTTTTTTTCCAGGCCTAGTTTAATCTTACAGTGATCAAGAGCCATTATGGCTCTTAAATGTGAATAAATCTATATATTATTCAACGTCATAGTCCGAGATAGCTAACCAATCAGATTGCTTGAATTACCAAGATCACTGAGTGTGTAATACTAAAAGCATTTAGTGTTTGATTGTGTTGTTTTTCCTTTTCATATCTTTGCTTAATATACGACAGAATGACCATTGTCTTCTGTTGGAAAACTAATATTCTTGTGGACACTTTGTGATGGCTACCATATATCATATAGAGCGGTTCCACTCACGTGACCAGCATCTATGCGTGGATATTGGAACAATAGAAAGCGTTTGCATAAGAAAAGAGTTCAACTCCCACAGGATTAGTTTGGAACATCAACATGGCCGCTGTCTTATTCTTTTGGGACACCAAATGATGGCCGCCATGATGTCATGTGAAAACTCTCTGTATTTAGCGTTTGGTGAATAGATCATATCCTGAGCATATATGCATTTACCTTTTTACGACCCCTTGACTTGCTGCCAGTAGGATCTGATGCTGTTGTTTTAGGAAGGCGATCGATCTGCAATTATAACGAAAGTCAGTAAGCTTTGGGCTGAACTGACAAGAGGCTTCTGCATCGTGACTAAATGTCGCGTTAAAATTGCTTTTTACCGGCCGACTAAGTTTGTGCAACTGGCCCCACGGCTGATGTTTGAAATGATAGCAAGCAGACCCTCCGAGCAGAAGCCCTCTCTGTCGAAGAAGATCGAAGACCAAAGGGTCTCTGTTCGCAGAGTATTGCAAGGGCGAACCGATAAGATTATAAATAAGAAATTTCGTTCTTTAGGACCTTCTCTAACTATGCACTATGACATGATACCGTTTAGCTTGTTTTGCCTATTTTTTTATGCGTAGGAAAGTCGAGTAACCAATGTGGCTGAAAGTATAAGTTTTGCTCTGTTCACATACCGGAGAAAAAAGACGTCTCCACACTTTATCCAATGCCTCGACTTGTCTTTGTCTGTCCTTCTGATATGACTGAAGTTTTTTGTATTCTTTTCCTTCCTCTTCAGACATATCCTCTTTTGCAGATTCCAAATTCTTTACTCGGTGGACCAATTCAAAGTGTTCCTCCCTAAGCCCGTGATAGGCAAGGCCATAATAGTCTCTCCTTAAGTCTTTGCTACACTTAGTAGCTTCGCAACTCATTTCTTGTGTTTCGGTGTATAAGTCTCGCAGGTTCTCGCTAAGTCTGATCAAAACGTCAATTCTGACTGCTAACCGTAGTTGATCTTGTTTTACTACCGGCGCTTGCAAAGGAGATGTAACGTATGTGTTGAGCTGCTCGTTAATATTTTTCAGTTGAGCCCCAATGCGATGTTCTCTATCTGCTTGGTCCGCATCCGAGGAGAAAGCGCCGTCCTAAAACACGTTATAAATGGAAAAGTGCATCAGAAAATGACTCTGGTGGACGGAAAAGTAGAAAGCGTTCAAATGGGCAACTAAAAGTACGCCAAACGCAAAACCTCCTGAGGCAGAGATTGGGCTGCAATCTAGTTAGGGAAACAAAGGGAAAATAAGATGTCTTGTCTTGCACTTCTCAAACGTATTTTTAGTGCCCCCTTCCTCCGAGTTACCGCCAGTATTTTTTGGCATTTAGGACTATAAGTATAACTTGGGCCACTTATGTCTAGGTTTGAAAGCAACTGCAAAATTGGGATTTTTCGTGTGTTTGCGAAAAATTGCAAGGTTGGCAATCTTTTTAAAAAAAGCCAGTTGCGAAAATTGCGAAAAATCGCTCGTCTGACGATTTTTCGCGTTAGTTGCGATTTTTCGCAGTTCTCAGCTGTTATT
>BOPM01001414.1:13956-19930 GCA_022179025.1 Porites australiensis
TTGGTGTACTGTTGCCAGATTCATTTGCTAAGAAGCACGAGATCCAATCAGCAGTGTGTAATTGCCTTTCACAACAACAAATTCAACATTGTACTTCTTGCTGTTCTTTGGGTTACCCATGCTCACTCTACATGTTCCTAAAACAGGCAAAAGCAGACTTGCTATGCATCTTCAAAGTACGGTCAGTCTCAGTAATGACTGTTTCGGGGGGCACATATTTCTGAGGTAAGACATTACAGGAAGCACCTGTGCCAATTTGCATTCGGATACTTGCTCCTGCGATTTCCATTGTCGCAAAGATTTTCTTCTCAGGAAGGTTGTCTTCGTTGACCGCATGTACATTTCCTTCATATGAGTCAAAAGACACTGACAGCAATTCTTCTTTGGAGGACTCTTCTGCGTTGACCATGTTTACACCATTCCGTGGTCGGCTATTTTTACCAGAAGTACTTCTGCACATTTGAGCAAAATGATTTGGTTTCTTGCATGCACTACACAACTTTCCAAATGCACGACACTTGGTACGTTGCTTGACGTGACTTCTTCTGCAGTGTTTACAATGCTTTAACAAGTGTTCCTTAGGTTCAGGTAGTGGCTGTTTTTGTATCTGGCCATTGCTCCGTCGTTTTGGTGGCGCTTTCGACTTTCTCCGCTTGTCTACTGCATTAACTTGGTCGATGACTGCCCGCTGATGGCTTTAAGATGAGTGCTGGTGGCTTCGGCTGATCGACAGATATCCAAACACTTTTCAAGCGATAATTTGGGCTCTTGCAACAACTTTCGTCGAACACTATTGTCGGCAATTCCACAAAGAAGGCGGTCGCGGATCATCTCATCTTTTAACTTGCCAAATTCACACGTTGCCGCTAGAGCTCGCAGTGCCACAGCGTAAACATCGATTGATTCGTGAAACTCTTGTTTGCGATTGTTGATCTTTTAATGTTCGTAGATAACATTTGTCTGTCCAATATAATGAGACTTCCATAGATTCAAAACGACATTTATGTCTTATTTTTCCTCATCAAAGAGAAAAGGCAAACCATTGTGTACTTCGAGCGCGTCGGGGCCAATGCAAGTGATGAAAGTCGTTACACAAGATCTACTTTCCTTTTCGTTTAGTCTTGTGACGGTTTCGTAGGTGTCCCAAACTTGCTTCCATTTCTTCCAGAGAAGAGAGATTTCCTTTTAATTCCAGCCGTCCTGGTGGAGGTACATTGGTCATAAAAGTCAGAGAATTAATTTGCTGTGTTGAACCAGCAGAGTCCGATTCGGGCGGTGGAGGCATTTCCAAATTTCTTCGCGTTACAGGTTGCTCGTGAAGGCTTTAGAAGTTCGAAGACAATTTAGAAGCACAAGGTAGTTGGAATCTTGAAATTTAATAGAACAAAGACTTATCGGCTCCGAACAACTTACAAGCAAAGCGAATCTCTAAACACGCGGTTAGACTAACAAGATTGGCTAACTTGAGTCACATGACATAAGTGATTACGTGACATAATAACGTTACAGAGTTCATCTTGAAAAATAGCAAACACCGGGAAGCCAGTCTTAAAACATAAATAAGCTGAAGCTTTTGCTTACCTGACTCACGATTTTCAGAGACACTTTACTCTCAATACTTGTCTTATTGAATGAAAATTATTGTCTCTGTACATGTTTCATCGAATAATATTTATTTTATTGATTGTTAGGCCCTCTTGCAATTTTTGTCGCTGCGCCGGTTGTTTTTAGTCGTACATAAACATCTCGCATGCATGCAGGAGCACTCAAAATGCCACGAGTAAATATCACTCGCTTTTAAAGATTACACATAACAAAACCATAAACAGTTTTATAAATAAAGGAAAATACAACCTAAACATAACAAATTCTCTATAATGTTGAAGCGTAAATGGTAACTCCATTAATGTTCATTCAAACACTTGACAGCTCGAACTGCAAATTAGTTGGTGCCTGTCAAAAGTGAGAACCTATCCGGCTGGCCGAAAAGGTGATTTTATCGTTTTCACTAAAAGCTTATAATTATTACCCTGCATATCACTTAGGACCAGATTTTTCTAAATGAAAGGTTCCGGTATAGGTTTAAATAGGGCAAAAAAGAACAAATCCTGAGCGAGGTCTGTATGATTAAAAAACACAGCTCCTCATAGTACTGTTTACCTCAGACTTGATGGAAAAGTATATTTAAAAGGCTGGTTTACACCCCACCAGATTTGTCGCCAAGATTTATTTGCAAAGTAACCTGGTCGAACCCAAAAGATCCGGCCTGATTTTTTATTTTGGTCACCCTTTTAGACAGAGGAATGCAACGTGTAAATTGGCTGCCACCGAGGACTATCGTGTGTTTCATAAACTTATATTTCTAGGCCAGGGCTATCCGATTATCCATAGTCTCTCCAACGGAGTGGTTGGAGAGCTGTCAATTAACCTTATAAAATTGAGGTGGTGGGCGACTGGGTTATTCTGTTTGGGAAGAATTTCTTTTTCGGGCCTAATCTACTGTGATCGAACATGATTGCTATTTTTGGGTGTACATATAAGACTATTAACTCGATGTA
This sequence comes from Porites australiensis, assembly GCA_022179025.1. Classification (NCBI taxonomy): domain Eukaryota; kingdom Metazoa; phylum Cnidaria; class Anthozoa; order Scleractinia; family Poritidae; genus Porites; species Porites australiensis. Next base: position 16,515 of record BOPM01001414.1, read on the forward strand.
AAATTTGTTTCACTGTTGGACTGTCAAATTATTTTTCTCTAAAACCACTTAGCCTTTGCTTCAAAGTCACATGAATGTGGCCTAAAGTTAACTGATTTGTGGATTACTTGTTTATTGTTAGATTTAAATAATGACTGTATTAACGGGAGTTTCTCTTTTAGCCCTGGCTAAATCTATATATTACAAAACAAAAACATGAACAAGTTAAAGTAGGTATTTTCTTCAATAATCTGTTCTGGTAATTTATGCGAGTTATCCATCCTTAAGGTGTTTTCAATCTCCTTAAAAGTATGTTTTCTATGTCCGATCGCTATAAAATTTTCACCAGTAACTGGCTATGGGTTGCAATTTGTGAAAATGTAGCTACTGAAAATCCAACACTAGGAGCTTAAAGTTTGGTGTTCAGCAAACAATCTCCTTAACAAGTAAAAAATTCTGTATGTTTGAATTCGACGAAAATGAAAGAATATTTCAAACCTTAAATTTTCAATAGCCGTGATAGATTATTTAATAAAAACGTTATAAATGACTCAAATTATTCTTACGGAACCTCAAAATGCTGTTTGATATCATATTTGATGCTAGGAAATTTTGGTGTATTTTTGTTCTTGCGATCTTGAAAACTAACCCGTTTCCTCACCACCCGTATAAGTTCAACTTCATCCAAAATTTGGACCTTTAGACCTTTTTTATATGTCTCTGAAACGACTCGAACAATTTTTTTTAAAATCTCTTCACATAATCTTCATAACGTATGTAATAAGGTCTGAAACTTTCAATGAGAATGATTCCCTGCAACATCTTAAAATTTCAATCTATCCTACGAACCTCAGCCGCCATATTGTCCTCGACGTACTGTTTTACGAAAGGAAAGACTGTCCTCTCAAGGGCGACAGCGAGGCTAAAATAAACTCACTTTCATTGCGGAAATGCCTAGATACCTTAAAGAATACGTTTGTGGAACGTAGCACTCAATATATGTCATTCAGCTCCAGCAAACAGCCTCCAAATACTGGTATTGAATGTAAACAATTCACAGAAAATGCCTCTGAGGCTCTTCAACAGACCATATTGACGCATGCGCATACAAGATGCCCTCCTGTTCGCGCGACTGCCTCACAGCAAACAATGCAGAATAGATTGTAATGGCGACTACTGAATGCTGATTTTTTTTTTCGGGTTCATTTGCAATTGCTTAAATTGCAATTACCACTGCGAAGATCATATCTTCATTTAAAAGTTGTATTTCCGTACTTCACATCATCTTCATTGCTTCATTCCATTCACGGGTTAAGATGAACTCAACAAATTGGCCTGCTCCCAATGTATTGGTCTTCATAGCTCAATAGGACAATTGCACGATGACGATATTTGACTACAACTACCAGAATTCATTTCCGTTTTGCTTTGTTATTCAAATTTGACAATCCCGCAGAGGATTAAAGAACAATAGCCTTAATTTGCACAAGAAAACAACAAACTCAAGGATTCTGGTAGTTGTAGTAAAATGACGTCATCGTGCAATTGTCCTATTGCCTAACGCAGAGGCCATAGGTTCGAATCCTGTTGAAGTCCCGACATTTTTTTTTTGTTCGGGTTAATTTACAATTGCTTAAATTGCAATTACCACTGCAACGATAATACCTTCATTTAAAATTTGTTGAATTCTCTCTTAACAAGCCATTACAACTTCTGAACGTTTCCCTCTATGTCTATAATTCTCTCTTGTACAAGCTCAAAGTTCTCTGAAGCATGCTACGCTAGATGGAAAGCTTAATAGAGTGCTTACAATGACCATGAAATACAAACCTTTTTACAGTTGAGTTTCTTGTCCGAGTCCAAAAAATGCAGCTGCTGAACACACACTGGGTCTGGTATTACGGGCTTTTTATCAGCATCTGAGAGCTCACTGAGGCTTTGTGACTTGCTAGCACTCTTTGATGAGTCAGTTTTAGTCCTCTGGAAAGAAATGAACGATTGATTGGTTGATTCATTCATTCATTAAGTGGTTAAATGAATGAGTGAATGAACGAACAAACAAAATTTTCATTGTCATGAAGCTTAGACTTTTAAAGTTAATAGTTTCTCCTTGCCATGAAAGACCTCAATACCATACACACCTACGATGTAAGCATGAAAGAGAGGCCTACTGGTCACCAAATGTCTCGCAGAATTTAACAAAGTAAATAGAATGGTGAAAGCAAGAGCAAGTTGTGATTTAGAGATTAAAATTTAACCCCAAAAGATATTTCTGGGGCACTTTAGTTTTAGCAAATGAACGTGCGTTGGAAATTGGACAGTGGTCGAGAAACTAACCCTCAGCAAGGATCCTTGAACACGTCAAGTCTTTGCTATTATTGGAACGATTATTACAAAGCGCAGCGGCGTAGCATTTATGGGAACTATTTTTTGTGTTAGTTGTAGGGCGCGCTTCTGCCACTAAGACTTCATACAATTTATTAATAGCGATGTGGCCCTTAGGCCTCGATTTCATGCGTAAGTCGTAAGTGTGTATACCATGTCAAAACTGTATGAGAGGAGCCCAGAAAGCTTTGATTCTTGTTGTTATTGACACAATATTGCTGCTTAGTTACAAACTCGTCCCCAGAGATTTAAATTTAGGGAATGGGAGTTATTGACTTTTCATTTACTGTATTTACCATATTTCAAACTCATCGAACACTTGTTTTTGGGTCAATGCATCACTCTTCTCACTAGCACGTAACAATATATAATAATTCGGATAGAATTTTTCCTCCGACTACAAGCTCCAGCCGAGTTTATTTTACACAGAGTATTTTGCATGAGAGATACAAATAAATGAGAATGAGTGAGTGCTTAAAAATTTTAAATCAATTTGAAAATTTCACACCAGTTTGAAAAATTCAAACCAAAGAGAAAATTTCAACCACAACAAACACATGGCGTACATGGTTCTATCTAGGGAATTTACCATATGTAAATTAATAGAAAATGCCCAGCTCCCCCCCTCCCCCCAAAGAAGAAATTTTTATCATTACAGTATATAAGAAATTACATTGAAAAAATCATCCAGACACGATGAGGTCAGTACACATGAAGTGAGTTTTCCCTGTCTAAGGACACTACATGACAAGGAACATGATCATGACTAAAAGATAAAATAAAATACCACTGTAACATTTCTCGAAATTGTGTCTCAAAATGCACCAGATTGCACCTCAGCGCATATTCATTTCAAAACATTTCCGTGGGGGGTATGCCCCCAGATCCCGCCAGGAACCCGGGCTTATTACTATACCTCCCAATACCCACATCGCACCGACGGTGTGCAAATAGAAATTCCTCCTCTACTATCCTTGAAAAAGAATTATATACGGGGAATCTATCAGCTGCCTACTACGAAGAAAAAAGAGTTCTTAAAGTAATTAATACGA
>BOPM01001414.1:29912-45156 GCA_022179025.1 Porites australiensis
CACGAGTAAATTTTTCAAAGCCCAACAAAAGTGCACGAGCCCGTAGGGCGAGTGCACTTTGTGGTCTTTGAAAAATTTACAAGTGCTTATTTATTCCAAATTGCACGAGAAAAATCATGTGATTACTTATTAATAATATACACGAAAAATATAACGTGACAACAACAAATTTTGACAGCGCACGTGTTTTTAGTTCATTCAACTGATTGGCTGAAACGGAGTACTACCTTTGTCAAATTCAAACTTTTTCAAGACCAACGCTTTCAAAATCATTTATCTAAGAACTAGGAAATGTGCAAGGATTTTTTTATATGGTCACCAGCCTGTTAAAGATAACTTGGTTTACAATAATCAGCAAAAGTAAGTGTTTTTAAATTCATCTTCGATTATGAGAGCTCGGCGATTACAAGAAGCGTTTCCAAGAAGTAATATACTGCCGTTTTGAAATCAGGAGAACCCTTCGAGCAGCCAAAGATAAAAGACACTTGTTAAGGTTTTTTAACGACTGTTCATCATTCTGCTCCTGGGACCCTATCATAGCTAGATTCATGGAGAAATTTTTGAGATTTAAAACCCGAAAATGAAGGAGGCAATTTGTTTTCTTTCGACGCTGCTATCAATGAGTGAGTGGAGCCACAGTTGTTGTGATGTCGGAAACTGCCAGTATTACTATAATACTTGCTTTTTCTCAGCGCTGGAGTTTACATTATTTCATTCGGCCTACTGCAAGAGTCATCGTAGCTCTTCTTCGTCGCCTTTATCGTAGTCGTTAAGGAAATTTATACCTCTGTGGCCAGTGACATTGACGATATGTTCTGAACTTACAATCTTTGCTTTCTTCAGCTTCCTGCCTGTTGTTTTTCTGTCACAATGATTCGTAAACGTTTTTCTCACTTTCTCTAAGGTTAGAAACTTAAGGGCCTGGTTTGACTCACTCACAAAGCAATCCATGGAACAGCTCCTAATTACTTATCATCTCTCGTTAACTTTAAACCTAATTCTTCCTACAGCCTCAGATCAAATAACAAATATCTGCTTTCAAATCCAAACTTCAGGACTCTCCCTACTGTTGATGACCGAGCCTTTGTAGCCGCCGCACCAAAACTGTAGAATAATCTTCTGTTAGATCTTAGATGCACCTCCAACTTTGAAGTTTTTAAACGTAATTTGAAGACTCACCTTTTTAAAAAAGCCTTTTCTGATATGTTGTAATTTATAGACTAGATAATTATTCGTTCGTGTAATTTTTAATTGTAAGGCGCATTTGAAAACTGTATAGTTGAATTTGCGCGGTATAAATAAATGTTATTATTATTATAGTACCAGATACGGATACTTTCATTATGTGGGTTATGGTATTTTCGCCCATTGGTTTAGTTTGGACCAGATGTTTAAATTTTCGGCTTCGTTTGCATCTGAAATAGAAAAAAACAGACCATCGCATGGATGTTTGAATAGAGGTCTTCGCTCCACAAAAGACTCAAAGAGGGAAACAAATAACGTACGTGACTTGAAATCGCTTTTGTCATCATGGAATTGTATCCTTGTTCATTTAAATGCCTGAAGAGTGTAGCTGTCATGGTTTGCGTGTGTTTACAAACGTTTTTGTTCTTTTTTTTTTTTACTTTAGCGTAGTCTGTTATAAGAAGCTTGTTTTTTAGTTTCTCTGACTCATTTTCCTTGATTTTGTTGACAGTATTTTTCTCTTAGCAACGCATTTTCAATACATTTAGCCAGAAAAACGTACTTTTTACTGTGTTCCGGTTTTTGGAATATTTTTTTAACTTTTCTATTGTTGTTTTGCTTACAAAATTAAAACAGCTCTAATCTGATTGGTTCTTGTTGGTTTCTTCTGTGTTTCCAGCCAATCAGAAAGCAATTGTAATTTGCACTAGTGTTACAAGTTTGCACTCGTGTTACAGAGGAGCTGTGCTCCTTTCTCAGCCAATCAGAATTGAGTACTTTTTTCGTGTATATTATGTTAAAAAGAACAAAAGTGATAGATTTCACAAATCGTGCCTTCCCTTGCATCAAGAGTGGAGCCTGGTCAGACGGGGGTCAAAGCCTGGCCCAAAAGCCTCGGTCAGCCCGGCCTGTACCATAACAGAGCAAATAACCTGGCTTGAACAGGCGAGCCGGGGAAGATGCGACCAGCCCGGCCAATACCACAACAGAGCAAATGGCCTGGCTTGACCAGGTTAGCTGGGGAAGCCAGCCAATAGCTGTAAATGCCAGGGCCACCTTGGCTGGCACCTTTGATTCAGAGGTTTCACAGCTGCCCTCTGAATTATAAGCAAAGCAAACTAGCCCTGTAATCACACGATTGACGACCAGCAAAAAGTAACGCCACCTTGTAAAAAGTATTCAGCTCACACTCTAATTCATACTATCATAAATACTAAGCATTTTATTTCTAGTATTTAATATGTTGCCATTAAGAATGATCAATTTTGCTTTTCCATACAAGTTTATAAGAAAAAAAAAGGAAAGGTGGTAACTGTAACTTATGTTTTTTGACCTTTGACCTAACATAACATTAAAGCCAAAGTAATTTTAAGACTGCAAACTATTTTAAGTTTTAACACTTGAGACTTATCAACTGTTTCAAAAAATTAAATGTACACGTCCTTTATTTTTAACACTTATCAGTCTTCTCAGGTTTTTTGACCCTATTATTTTTGAGGAAATCAGCCAGTTTGCTGCTAATTTGAGTCAGGTTGGCGTCTTTATACACTTTTGTCACAGTTCTTGTAGATACAAAATGAAAGAAAAACGTAAGTGTTGATTTCCCGTACACCTCCTTAAATACTTAGGTTGCACTTACATGGTATGATATGCAAAAGAAGGATTTACTAGTCACTCAGATCATAGAGTTCTCCATAGAAACAGGTTGTTGATACTTGTACATAGAAACAGTATGCAGCAATCTAACATAGTTGGTTAAACACAGGTAATCCTAGCCCTTCAACCCCTTAGAGTGACCAACAATAATAGTTTATGCTTACTATGATATTGTTAGATCACAACTTGCTGCCCCTTAATATTATCACATCCACTTACTTTTCCAGAGTAGGCTGCCTATAACTTCAAACCCCTGTACCTATATGTTCAAAGCAGGAAAATTCTAATACATACAATATAACTATTTCCTTTCAACAAGATGAGTAATATAACATTTAATTTTCATTCTATCACGATGAACATATATTATTCTGTTATTCATGGCTAGTTGGTTTTTGGTTGAGAAATTAATACATCACTTGTCAAAGTCGGGAATCCGATTTCGGATGTCAACGTTTTTGTTTTTCACCTTGCTTGATGCGTAAAGGTTGAAAACTCTGAAGCGATACTGGCCTTACTTGATACCCTTCAGGAGCTGCATCTCGAATGGTAAGCCTCAGTAATTATTGTGTTTGATGTTTGTTTTTTATATCTAATTTAAAGAAGTCGAGCGTAGTTTATGCGGCTATGTAGTTTATGCACGTTTGTAAGATTTGAGACAATTTGATCTGACCACGAATCAGGTAAACTTGATATAAGCTTACACAACTTTAAAAAGTCTTTAGACATTTTCTCACCGCAAATAGAAAGAAAACGTTCCATAGAACATTTAGTTATAATTCTGGCAGTAAAAGAAAGCTTTGAGCGATTTTCTTGCCTCGAGTTCATCTGTGAAAAAAGTAAATACCGGGAAGCCGGCTTAAAACATAAACTTACGCTTTAAGCTTGAAGACTCAGGATTTTTAGAGACACTTTAATATTTGTCTTCGTGAATGAAAAATGTTGTCTCTGTATATGTTTCGCCGAATTATATTTCCTTTATTGATTGCTGGTAGTCTCTCTTGTAATTTTAATCGCTGTGCCGTTTGTTTTCAGTCGTTCAGTGAACATCGCTTGCAGGAGTACTCAAAATGCCGCGCGTATCAAACGCTTTTAAAGATTACAGATCGATAAAACCATTAAATAAAAAATAAACATAATAATTTCTTTATTGTGTTGGAGCTTAACTCTAGTATGTTCGTTCAAACATTCGCTACAGCTCGCACTGCAAAAGTGAGAACCGGCTGGCTGTATATGTGAATTTGGACATTTTTTTAACGGTTTAGCTAAAAGCCCACGGGTGCTTCCATCGTCCTGAATATTGAATGAGTGCAATTTCTGTTGCAAAATTGTGAAATACTGAATTCTGTCCGAGGTCGGTATGATAAAAACAGTTCCTCATAGTACTGTTTCACCTCAGATGTGATGTATAAATGGTAGAAAAGGTTGGTTTACACGCAACCAGATTTGTTGGCAAGATTTTGTAAAGTAAACTTGTCGAACGCAAAAAAATTCAACCTGATTTTTTTTCCAGGCCTAATTAATCTTACGGTGATCAAGAGCCATTATGGCTCTTAAATGTGACTGAAGATGATTGCTATTTTTTGGGTATACATATGAGGTTATCAACTCCATGTAAGATTTTGTTCACTCTTGGGCTGTTTGCAAATTATTTTTCTCTAAAATCACTTAGCCTTTCCCTCAAAAGTCACGTGAATGTGCTATGTGCTCTAAAGTTAACTGAATTGTGGAATACAAGTTTATTATTTGATTTAAATCATAAATATATAATGGGAGCCTCGCTTTTAGCCCTGGCTAAATCTATATATTAGTTAATTGTGGTTGTACTTCAGATTTTTTGAAGGAAAAAATTAATACATTTGCTATATTTGGCAGGCATTAATTCTCTGAGCAGAATGATACAGAATATGAAGACTATGTCATAAAAAGGAGTACTGATGACTTGAAGTGAAAATTTTCATTGACCATGACCTTTCATGCCCTTTTCATCTTAATGGCTCATGAAAATTAATCCCTCACCACTTTCATAGGGGTAAAGGAAACAACACTAACACCATGAAATTGTCCTTAAAATCACATGAAACTGATCTGTATGAGCAATAACCACATGTATGAAACCTAGCATCAAGAGCTGGGGGTTCCCCTGGCTATTATTATGAACGTGGAAGAAAAATTGGAAAGAAAATGGAAGAAAAATAGAGCCAAAAAGAAATCCCGAGCTGTTTGATTCCCTGCCTACTTGTATTTATCAGCCAACTTGAAATCTTAGTGACATCGCTACCTACATGTTTAGACAAGACATAGATATACATGTAGTGTAAAGTAAACTATAGCTATAGTCATGATTGAAAAAAAAAAGTAAAGCATAACCTGTTCAGGTGGAATCTCTAGATAGTGAGATAATGTAAAGTAACCTATACCTATTCATGATTGAAAAAAAATATAAAAACATACCCTGTTGGTGGAATCTCTAGATAGTGTTTGTTTTTTTTATCCAAATGACAACATCAGCTGAATATTCTCTTTTTCGTAATTTATTTTACTCAACATACACATCACCACATTCCACATACATTGTAATCAACATCTTCGAATAATTAATACAGTGCGTGTAGATGAAAAAAAAAACTGCTAAATGACTGCTTTTTCCAATGTTGCCGATGCAGCCTACTGAACTGAAGGTCCAGACATCAGGCAAGTGCTAGTGCTAGTTGTTTTTGACCGTACTATTGTAGCGATGTATTAAGATTACATGTACCAGAAGCATATAACCTTATGCAACTTATAATATATAGATTTAGCCAGATCTAAAAGCGAAGCTCCTATTAACTCGAATTTATAATTTAAATCAAACAATAAACTTGTATTCCACAAATCAGATAACTTTAGAGCACATTCATGTGACTTTTGAGGGAAAGGCTAAGTGATTTTAGAGAAAAAATAATTTGCAAACAGTCCAAGCTAAGAGTGAACTTAATCTTATATCGCCTTGATAGCCTTATATGTACACCCAAAGAATAGCCATAACGGCTCTTGATCACAGTAGATTAGGCCCGGAAAACAAATTCTTGGAAAACAAATCAGGTCGAATTTTTTTCGTTCGACAAGTTTACTTTACAAAATCTTGCCAACAAGTCTGGGGACGTGTAAACCAACCTTTTATACTTTTTGTACATCACAGTAACAGTACAAACAGTACAATTAGGCGCTGTTTTTATCATACAGACCTCTGACAGAATGCAGTATTTCACAATTTTGCAATACAAATTGCACTCATTCAATAAGCGCCAAAGTCGACGGTTTAAATTAAGATTAATAGAGTTATACGCTTCAACATAATGGCATTTATTATGTTTTTTTTTTATCCAATGGTTTTATAACGATGTGTAATCTTCAAAAGCATTTGATACGCGTAGCATTTTGACTACTCCTGCAAGCGATGTTCATGAGCGACTGAAAACAAACGGCACAGCGATTAAAATTTGCAAGAGACTACTAACAAACAATAATAAAAGGAAAATAATTCGGTGAAAAATGTACAGAGACAACAATTTTCATTTACGAGGACAAGTATTAACGTGTCTCTGAAAATCCTTGTTTATGTTTTAAGCCCGGGCTTCCCGGTATTTGCTTTTTCCAAAGATGAACTCTAGGCAAGAAAATCGCTCAAAGCTTTCTTTTACAGCCAGAATTATTTAAATAAATATTCTTTGGAACGTTATCTTTCTATTTGCAGTGAGAAAATGTCTGAATGCTTTTTAAAGTTCTATAAGCTTATAATCAAACCTGATATTCGGTCAGATCATTGTCTCAAATCTTACAAACGTGCATAAATAAGCCACATAAATTAAACTACGCTCATGAAATTAGATATAAAAAAACAAACATCAAATAAAATAATTACTCAGGCTTACCATTCGAGATGCACTGAAAACTATCAAGTAAGGCCAGAATCGCTTCAGACTTTTCAACACTCTTACGCATCAAGCAAAGTGAAAAACGAAAATGATGCCATCCGAAATCGGATTTCCGACTTTGACAAGCGATGTATTTCTCAACCAAAACCCCAATAAACAAACTAGCCATGAATAACAGAAGACTCTTGGTAGCAGCTGAATTTCATTTTGTACATTCAGTGGAGAAAGACAGTTAAAAACATCACAAGTTGACACAAAACTCTGTCAGCTTCAGCTGTCAAAGTAAAAAAGTTTCAAGATGCTGCATAAATTTTCCGCATGAACTCACCTGTCAAGTTTTGACCAATCAGAGCATAAATTGGACGTAGAGCGTGACCTTGGTGAGAAAAGTCAAAAACAACTCGCATATAATATATATACCATGTATACTGGCATACAATATAATACAAAGAAACATTCAAAGGTCAACAATTTTTATTCCCGAAGACGGTGTTTTGAGAGTAAAGTGTCTCCGAAAATCGTGAGTCACGAATAAAACCTTGCAGATTTGAGCCTTAAGTTTTAAGCCGCCTTCGCCGCGTTTGCTATTTTGCAAGATGAACTCCAGGAAACAATATCGCTCAAAGCTTTCTTTTTACAAATAATAGGATAACAACTAGCTATTTTTCAGAACTTTTTCTTCTAGTCGCGGTCAGAAAATGTCTAAAGACTTTTACAAGTTCTTTACTAGGTCAGATAAACTGTCTCAAATCTTACAAATGTGCGTAAAATGACGGCATAATCATGAAAAAAGAAAACACATAAAATGCAATAAAATTACTCAAGCTTACCGGTCGAGATGCAGCAAGAGAACCCATCAAGTAAGACCAGAATCGCTTAAGACTTTTCGCATACTCAAGCAAGGCGAAGTAAGCTTACTAAGAGTAGCTTATTTTTTAAAACGATGATTCCCGATTTCTTTTTGTCGTGCGACGCATTTCTCAACCACAGCCCAGTAAACAAGCCAGCCAAGAATAACAAAAGAATGTTGATAGCTGCTGTATTTCATTTTGTAGATCCAGTGCAAAAAGACAGGTAAAAACATCACAAGATGACTCAAACCTCTGTCAGCTTCAGTTATCGGTGAACAAGTCGCAGATGCTGCATAAATTTTCCACTTGCATCCTCTTCGCTAGCGGGCCTGTTAATTCTTACTCTATGCCTTTCTCTTCTTTCTCTTTCCCATCGTTCTTCTTACAAGCAAATAGTTTGAATTCAATCCGCTATTGTTTGTTGCCATAACAATTTTTTCGAAACAGTTTACTAGAAACTGAGCACTAGGTCACAAAACCTTATGCAATGAAGTAGTTGAAGTAAACATGATTTGAACGCGACGACAGCCACGCCATTTGTTGCGCGATCTTCCGCCGAGAAAAAAGCGGGTTGCACAAATGCATCGCGCGATTTATAACATCACGGCATACTCCTCCCCCGGACGGGCTGACACCTAATTCCCTTCCCTCCCCAGCAAAGAGTGTACGGGCGTACGCTACGTCATAACCAAATTTTCTCGGATGGATGGTTTACCAAATTTTCTTACCCATGGTGCTCCGCTCGCGCACTTCGTTTTCCAGAGCTCCCCTACTATGAATTAAAGTTCAAATAAACAAACCAACAGCCTGTATTCTAATATTTACTATGTAAGTTCAGGTCTCAAGTCCTTATAAATTAACTGGAAACTTTATTGCTTCTAACCTGTCTAGTAGCCATTGGAAACTTTACTTATTTAATATTATGCTATTTCTTCTCCTATTATCTAATATTGGTCTTGACAAGTCTGCTATAACCTTGTAGCGCCGGAACATACAGTTTTCAGAGTATTCCATTGACTATTTGCAACAAAGAGTACAGTTATTTCGATCTGCAGTAAAAAGGGATCTGATCAATGGCATATCTTTGCATGCATCCTTGAACTTTATAGCGGAGCTCTACGCGCGCACGAAGCGCGCGCGTGGGCGGAGCCCCATAACTAAGAAACTGTACCCATCCCAGAAAATTTGGTAATCATGTGACCGTACACCGCCCGTCCGTCCGCACCACAGGGTACCAATGTTCAATCTCATACTTTCCAGCTAGTTTGGGAGCACAGGAAAACTGATAATGCACACATTTTGGACATCAACGTTGTGATTAATTGACAGCTGTCGAAACAGGGTGTCCGCTGACTTGTATCACTTGACCTTATCGCGGGTTCAGGTGTTGAACCATCAAGGTCAGTATTTTTTAAAGTTATCCGCTGACAAGTTACTAGTTTTCCAGCGATCGCAGGCTCAAGTATAATTTTTTGTAAAATTCATATGAAATATGTTGTGTTTATGTGCCGCACAATTAAAATTTTGATTTCAAACTGACCTCGGATGCGAAAATTCAGCCAGCTATGCAAGGAAGACAGTTGCTTTTAACCATCCGTCCGCACCACAGGAAACCAATGCTTACTTTCACACTTTCTAACCACTTTGGGAGCCCAGGAGAAAACTGAATGCTCATCAACGTTGTGATCAATCATGGATAATATCCATGGATCAATTGACATCTGTCAAAACAAGTTACTAGTTTTCAAATGATCGCAGGCTAAAGTTATTTTTTTAAAAAGTCATATGAAATATGTTGTGTTTATGTCACTATGGCCCCGCACTATTAAGATTTTGATTTCAAACTAACCTTGGACACGAAAATTCAGCCAGTTATTTAGAAATACAGGCGGGGAAGACCTTTTCTTGCCAAGGTCACGCTTTGGTCACGCTTTACGTCCAATTTTTATGCTCTGATTGGTCAAAATTTGACAGGTGAGTTAATGCAGAAAATTTATGCAGCATCTTGAATCCTGTTTACTTTGTGGCTGAAGCTGACAGAGTTTTGTGACAATTTGTGATTTTTTTTAACTTTCTTTTTCTACTGGATGTACAAAAATGAAATACAGCAGCTATCAAGAGTATTCTGTTATTCGTGGCTAGTTTGTTTATTGGCTTTTTGGTTGAGAGATGCGTCGCTTGTCAAAGTCGGAAATCCGATTTCGGATGGCATCGTTTTCGTTTTTCACCTTGCTTGAAAACTCTGAGGCGATACTGGCCTTACTTGATACCTTTCAGGAGCTGCATCTCGAATGGTAAGCCTGAGTAATTATTGTATTTGATGCTTGTTTTTTACATCTAATTTAATGAAGTCAAGCGTAGTTTATGCGGCTATTTAGTTATGCACGTTTGTAAGATTTGAGACAATGATCTGACCGAGCATCAGGTTTGATATAAGCTTACAGAACTTTAAAAAGTCTTTAGACATTTTCTCACCGCAAATAGAAAGAAAACGTTTCAAAGAATATTTAGTTATAATCCTAGCTGTAAAAGAAAGCTTTGGGCGATTTTTCTTTCCTTGAGTTCATCTTTGAAAATGGCAAACACCGGGAAGCCGGCTTTTAAGCTTAAGCTTGAAGACTCAGGATTCTTTGAGACACTTTAATACTTGTCTTCGTGAATGAAAATTGTTGTCTCTTTATATGTTTCACCGAGTAATATTTTTTTTTATTGATTGTTAGTAGTCTCTATTGTAATTTTAATCGCTGTGCCGTTTGTTTTCAGTCGTTCAGTGTCAACATCGCTTTCACGAGTACTCAAACTGCCACGGGTATCAAACGCTTTTGAAGATTACACATCGATAAAATAAACAAGAAAATAAACATAATAGATTCTTTATTGTGTTGGAGCGAAACTCTATCAATGTTCATTCAAACAGTCGACTACAGCTCATGAGCTGCAAAAGTGAGAACCGGCTGGCCGTATAGGTGATTTTGGAAATTATTTTAACGGTTTAGCTAAAAGCCCACGCGTGCTTCCATCGTCCTGAATATTGAATGAGTGTTATTTGTATTGCAAAATTGATAAAAATGATAAAAACAATGCCTCATAGTACTGTTTCACCTCAGATGTGATGTACAAATGGTAAAAAGGTTGGTTTTCACTCACCCAGATTTGTTGGCAAGATTTTGTAAAGTAAACTTGTCGAACGCAAAGAATTCGGCCTGATTTTTTTTTCAGGCCTAATTAATCTACGGTGATCAAGAGCCTGCCCATTATGGCTCTTAAGTGTGATCGAAGAAGGTTGCTATTTTTTGGGTGTACAGTATGTGGTCCTTGGTCCGCGTGTAAAAGTCATTAACTTGAATATCTTACCCGAGTCTTCACGTAACGAGCTGAAATACTCCCTGAAGATAGCTTTTATGTTCCTGTCGATAATCCTGAAGTTTCAAGTTCCAGACCTAAATATTTTGCTTGGAATTCGCAAAAAGGCGACCGTTTTCGATGGTCCTTGGTCCACGAATCTGGTCCTTGGTCCGCGTCTCAGGTAAGCAGTACGATAAAGACGTAAAAATGTTATAGTTTCCACACGAAAACGTGATTTTCACAGTATTTCTTGTATCTTTTTTTCTTTTCTTGGTGCAATTAAGCTAAAGTTTTTTTCGGAAAATGTTGTGAGCATAAAATAATCTGCGTTTCTTTCAAAGACTTCAGACAACAGTATCCTCGAGTCTCCCACACGAGCGTCGACGAGCCGTTTTTAGCGCGGTCGAAAATGATTACCAAAAACTCTGTATGTATTCGAGGTATTAAAAAAAGAGAACTTGTAGACATGTATAGGGACGATTTTCAAAACATTCTTCGAAAACAAAGGCCGTCGCTTTTTACTTTGGGAAGTTTTATTCAACCAAGGTCATAGGTCGCGGACCAAGGACCGCTAAGCGAAATTTAGTGATGTTTTTCAAGAGTCACTAAAACAAAAAATTCAGAGTCGACAGCAACAATATGCTTCCAAAAGCAGAAATAAGTTGATCTGAAAACCTGTTCTGCAAAAAGGCAAGTCTTCCCGTTGCGTTTTAGTTATTCGCAGGCTAAGTAAACATGACCATGTTCTTTACGGTACCGCAAAAATCCAAACTTCAAGAAAGATAAATTAACCTACCAGTCAACAAACTTAAATTTCGCGTCTTCACCCGCAGCAAGAAAGCTGAAACTTCGCCATATGAAAGAATGCTAATCAGTAAATCACAATATCTTTCATTATTCAACATATTTTTTTCTCGACGAAGTATTTTATCATTTTCGGAAAAGACGCGGACCAAGGGCATCGCGGACTCCCGCGGACCAAGGAACACATACTGTACATATGAGGCTGTAAACTTGATGTAAGATTTGGTTCACTCTTGGCGGTTCTTTGCGAAATATTTTTCTCTAAAATCACTTAGCCTTTCGTTCAAAAGTCACATGAATGTGCTGTAAAGTTATCTGAATTTTGGAATACAAGTTTATTGTTTGATTTAAATTATAAATCTATCAATGGGAGCTTTCCTTTTAGCCCTGGCTAAATCTATATATTAAGCTTATTTACGCAAAGTTATTAGAAAACATACCTTTCCACATTAATCCAGCTGAGTAAGTTAACTCACTTGCAAACATGCTTTATGTGAAAACAAACTTCGCAATTGATCACTTTGTCTCGAAAACAACATGGATAATAGAAAGACAGCCTTACGAAAATACTTTGTTGCTTGTGAAGTCCACGTGAATTTGAACTATTCAACGAAAGTTCATTTCACACTTTTTTATTGGTTCAAAAGCCGCACGTGACAAAGTAAATCAAATCACGCATGTGCCAAAGGCACGCGTGGAAGCCTGGGAAACAAGAAAACATGGCCGCTAATCTTGCGATGCGCTCCCGTTTGGGTCGAAAATAGCAGTTATTTTCAGCGTTAATTAAGATGAACCAACCCATTTGAAGTGTTAAAAGCAAGAGGTAAACTTAACGTTGTTCTTTTAAGTTGGGAAAGAAAATGTTGGACAACCCTATCAATCAAAGAACTGCGACGAAAAACGTGTTGTGGCCGTTATTCATGCTGGACAAAGCTCACAGGTTAGTGTATGGAAATCTGATCTAACCAAAGACATCTTGATCACACCAAGACAACGCCATTTTATTGCCTCAAGGGATCATTCTTTAGTTGAACGAACTGTACTAAAAGGAAGCCTAAAAAGCATGCAAGCAAGGAACTCTTCGCATGTTCAAGTGGACTTTCGACCTACGAGGAACGGTAAATCCGAGGAACACATTACAGTAAGAAACAGTTATAAAAATGGAAATCATCCTTGTAGTTAAATGGACATTATATTAGTGGTTGAACAAGTACCTGAAAAAATTAAGGCTTGATCGGGAATCGAATCCTGACCTATGCGATTGATCGGATGCAATCGTTTATTAAACCATTAAACTTGTCAAATAATCAAGCCAACTGGAAAGCAGGCCATTGAAAGCTAGCGTACTCAATGGTGGGAAAGACACGAATGGAAATAATTGAGCTTACATGAAATTTTTTTTTTGGGAAATGTGGATATAGATATAAAAGTAGAAATGATCCTCGCAGTTAAATAAATGACCCATGCGGTTGAAAAAGAACCATACAGACAATTCAGAATAGGAGCGGAGGTACTTGTATATATTTCGGTATGGTTTTTTTATATAAGTTTTGCAGAATGGCTTTGTCATCAAATATTGAAAATTAACTTTATATTACTTCATACATCTACATATACATAATTCAATGTTGCTGCTATTGAAGAAAAAGTTTTTTTATCTGAGTGGAAACAAGCAAGATTTGTGTTTTACTAGAGTGCCAAACTTTGTGGAAAGAGAGTAGTGGACTTGTTGTAGCCTTATGATCTATGTATTTCCCTTTCCTGCACTTAAATTTCTTAAAACTCTATATTTTCTCTTTACCTAAGAACTTTTGGTATTGATCCTGTAAAAAAAATATATTTCTAATTGTCATAATAATAAATAGGTAGAAATATAATTTGTAAAAAAATTGTTTCTTTACGTTCTTATTGCTGTTACTTGTAGAACATGGTCATGAATTCTTGGCTTTCCCGGCTTCTGGTTTTTGGGCCGGAAAAGCCATGAAATGCCGGCCTATTTTTTAGTGTGGCCGGAAAAGCCACGCTTCTATGGCCAGGCTTACCTCAAAACCCTGGCCTTGATCGGGTTTACCAGGCTTTTCCAGGCCACGCTTTCCTGGCCAAGACCTTGGCAAGCCTGGCCTGGCCGGGCTTGCCATGCTTTTGACCGCACTCCTGATGCAAGGGTGTAATACCCACGCAAAATATAATTCTTTTCAAATGATTTTCCTGCAGTTCTAAAAGGACTACTTTCTTGTTGTTTATCATGTTTTTCTTGGGCTATTAAAGTGATAAGAATTTTGTTAAAACAAAATTCAGTCAAAACAAATATTAAAGCAGATCATGGATTCTTTATTAGCTCAAAATTTAAAAGAACGAAGTTTAGAGTGCAAACAGAATTTCTGTGAAATACAAATGACTAAGTTGTACAAAATAGTGGAGCTTAAACAAACAGCAATAGGATTAGCGAAAAATTGTACAATTTAGCATTACTGTTTCACAATTATTTGTACTCTACAATATAACTACTTTACCCATCTTGGCCAATTGACCCTTCTTAAAATATACTTGGCGATAAAACTGCTGACCCCTCTTAAACTTCTTTATAAAAAAGTTTAGCCTACCCTCTAGCCAATCTAAAATAGCCTTGATCCCCTCTTCTTTTTTTCCCTGCCCCGCTCTACATAAATAATAACTGATCCCTTAAGTGAAAAATTTTCCGTGTATTTCTTCCAAAACTGGGCGTCTATAGAATGAACCTGTAAAATCCAACCCATGAACCACAACACAAGACCACTAAGTCAAACGCTGTCACAAGCCATACATTGGAAACAGATCTTCACTGCCAGTTCAGGAGCGAATTTTTAATATTACCTTCCCATCCGATTCTGTCTTGAAGTTGCACTTCACTGTTAAGCCGATCTCTTCATCATCCGAAACTGTTTCACATCTTGGCAATAAACCTTTACCTTCTCCTAAAGAACAAACAAAACATTGCAATTAAAAATAAAAGAAGTTCAAGAATGAACTTTCATAATCCCATGTGTACATTACATTTATCTAAAACTAGGACTGGACCCCCTATATCCAGACAAACTTCATACCCCATCAAAAGGAAATGCAAATTAAGTGTAAATGTTATGTTACAGTCAACTCTTGCCTTGTGGACACCTTGCTATTACTGACACCCCGGTAATATGGACAGCTGCTGAATCGCTGGTGAAAAATTACAGACATTTTGACTGAAACAAACTCCCGCTATTACAGACTTACGGACACCTCTCTTGGTACCGACATCACAATTGTATTGTTCTTGCCATATTTTGGCAGAATTATCTCAGATTATAATTTATTTCTTCCTCTTCCTCTCTTCGTGTCTGTCACTAATTTGGTTAAAAAGTAAACATTCCGATTCCCTTTTAACATGATCCTTCTATGAAACTACCGTACTTACTTGCAAAAAACAGTCATGATGTACTTAACCCTATTCAGACTGGGGGGGGCTTT